>JAQQZX010000036.1:25626907-25638962 GCA_030068355.1 Notoglanidium maculatum
CTCCCTCACTCGCGCTCTCACTCTCGCTCTCTCTCTCTCGCGCTCACGCGCTCGCTCGCGCTCACTCTCTCTCTCTCTCTCCCTCTCGCTCTCTCTCCCTCTCTCACTCACTCTCTCTCTCTCTCTCTCGCTCACACGCTCCCTCTCTCTCACTCTCTCGCTCTCTCTCTCGCTCCCTCTCTCTCACTCTCCCTCTCTCTTTCTCTTTCATACTTCTGTCCAACTGCCTCTACCTGTGCCTCTTTCTCCCGCATTTTCTCTCTCTCCCTCTCTCTCACTCTCTCTCTCCCTCTCACTCACTCTCTCTCACTCTCGCTCCCTCTCTCTCACTCTCCCTCTCTCTTTCACACTTCTGTCCAACTGCCTCTACCTGTGCCTCTCTCTCCCGCATTTTCTCTCTCTCACTCTCTACCTGTGTCCGTCTCTCTCTCTCTTTGAGTATCTCTCTCTGTTTCTCTTCATGTCTCTCCATCTATCTCTCTGTGCCACTTTGGGTTTCTGTATCTCTCCCCCTCTGTGTGTCTTTCTCTCTCTGGGTGTCTTTCTCCATTTCTCTTTGTCTCTCTCACTCTTTATCTGTATCACTCTCCCCATCAGACACTTTTTCTTTTTTTTTTGTCTCTATAACTCTCCCTGTCTGTTTTTTTGCTACTCTCTTTCTGTCTCCCTTTTTTGTTATTTTGGGTATCTCTCTTTTTTCATTTCTCTCTCTCACTTTCTAGATGACTATCTCTCTCTCTCTCTCTCTCTCTCTCTCTCTTTTTGTTGTCTCTTACACTGTCTACCTTTATTTTCTATCTATTTCTCTCAATTTGTGTTTACTTGTATTTTTTAAAGGTCTCTCTCTTGGGTTTCTCTTTCTCACTCCTGTTCTGTTTTTTGATATACACATATTATATATATGAGTGTCTCTCTCTCTCTTTCTGAGTTACTTTCTCTCATTGGGTGTGTCTCCTGTTGTCTATCTCTCTGTTTGTCTCTCCTTTGAGACTTTCTGTCTATCGTTCTGTTCTTCTCTCTTTGATTCTCTCTATCTGCTCCCCCCGCTCTCTGGTTCTCCTTTTCTCTCTCAGGGGACAGGAGAGAGGACACGCGATCTGTTCATTATCCCATCTGAGCTGAAACACACAGGGTCTCAGAAGAGCTGATCCCCAGATCCTCATCTCACTTTCCAAATGAGGGAAAAAGTGCAAGCGCGTAGTGCACACAATCTATTCATTCATGATTTTAGAAATATACATGTGTGTGGTTTTTGTACATTTTGAATAACAGCACTCGGCCTTAAGTGAGAGAGCTTTTAATTCAGCAGCTGGTTAATAATCACAGCCTTCTGAAGGACACACTCACTCATCTTAATGTAACTCATATTATTCACCTTACTCAAGAAATAAAAAAAGGCCATTAAACACAAACGTGCATGTGTATGTGTGTGTGAGTGTGTGTGTGTGTGTGTACGCTCTAAGGTTTAAATTAGCCCTGAATGTGTGATCTGAAACCATTAAATACTGTTTATGTAGAATAATAAAAGCTTTAATATGTTTTTAATGCTCAAGAACCTACTCTACACCTTTAGCCTCATTAAATATGCCTGTAAAATATGAATATGCATGAATATGCAAATTAGAAACCATCCCAAATAGCCTAATATTAGATAGACTGCTCTCTAACTGTTACAAACTAGCTCATATGTACAGTATATTTCTGTTTCAACATATGCATCTTCAATTATCATATTATTTTCTCACTGATTTAATTATGTACATGTTGCTAAATCCATTACATTTTAATGTTGCCATAACAACAACAACCATTTTGTTCATTTACTAACATTAGCTTAAGGTGGGCTTATTAACTGCTACTACACTCTCAGTGTCAACTTGAATTAGCTTATTCTTAATCATTTATTTATTTAACAGTTGCTAAAAATGATGTTACCATGACAATAATAATTTTCTTTATCACCAACATTAGCTAGGTTAGCTAGCTGGCTAATTAACTATCTGTAAACTAGCGCATATTTCAGTGTCAGTGTTGTGTTATGTTCTTAGTGATTTATTAAAAATAGATAAACCTGTTGAAATATGATGCTCCCAAGACAACCATTATTTTCTTAATCAAAATTGTTAGCTAGCTGGCCAATGAACTGCTAAGTAATTACTAGTAATTACTTGTATTAGCAAAATATGATGTTACTATGACAACTATTATGACACCTCCTCATCATTTTTTCAAAGCGTTCAGCCTCTGACCCTTTTGTATCACTATATACTGAGTGATTAGCGATCCTGCTACATTTTGCCGCAAATAAGCAGAGATGTCTGTATCATCAGCAAACCTGCCAAAATGTGGCAAACCTGGCAAAACCTGCTTTTACCATAAACACTATCACTAACATTAGCAAACTAAAATATCTAACTAGCAAAGTGCTAATGAACTAGCTAAAATTTGTCACGGATGAACCTGAGTGGGATTTCAGTTTCAGTCTCGATTTATATCGTCCTTTTTAATTTTTTTTACGTCACTAATCGAGGCCATAGGTAGCCATGCGCCCAAAAATCAGTCTTATTCAGATATAACCAAAACACGCATCTATATATTTCAAACCAGCTATCTGAAATACATTAACAGTTTAGAAAACCACGTTCAGGTCGACTGTAATATGTCAAAGAGACAATACACACACTTTACGTACACCTTAGTGATCAACTACCGTGTGTGTGTGTGTGTGTGTGTGTGTGTGTGTGTGTGTGTTTAATCTGTGTGGACACCTCTTTACAGCAGGGTATTTTTGGCTGTGGAAAACACACTTCAGCGATAGCAATTACGGCAGTGGCTAGGCCACACAGCCCTGGTCTGGGCCTGACAGTTTCGTTCTATACCCCCTACCACACACACACACACACACGCACACACACACACACACCCCGCCACGGCTGCGGAATTGAAGACGCCTACGCTCGTCCGCACCCAGATCTCTCCATCTGACACAGCTGCCAGAGATGGAGCACTATTCAGCAGCCAAGACCTCCCCCTCCCCGACACTACGCCCCCACACACACACACACATACGCACAGAGCTCAGTGCTCTCCTCCCGGCAGGGTGCGAGTGTGTACAAGTGTGGGAGAAAAAGAGAGAGAGAGAGAGAGAGGGAGGGAGGGAGAGAGGGAGAGAGGGAGAGAGAAATGAGGGTTTGAGAAATAAGGGTGTATAGGAGCTTGAGACAGAAAAGTTTTTTGCATGCAACTTTTATGACCGTGTGTGTGTGTGTGTGTGTGTGTGTGTGTGTGTGTTCAGGTTCAGCTACAAGACTCAGAAAGAAGGCACAACCTGTGAAGGGATTACTGACATTTAGGTTTGAGCTGTGACTGCGTGTTAGTGCATGTGGAAATTTGTGTGTGTGTATGTGTGTGTGTGTGCGTGCGTGTGTGTGTGTGTGTGTTGACTCGCCTAGTGCGGGTGTACATGTCTTTTGTGTATCTACGCAAGAGTGTGTGGGCAGGTATTTACGCATTAAGTGTATTTCTGCGCAAGTGTGTTTAGGTGTGTGTGGGCGGCTGAGCTGCTCACATCTGTGTTTTTTTTTCGTGCTCATTAAAGTGAGAATGTGTGTGTGTGTGTGTGTGAGAGTGTGTGACTGTGTGTGTGTGTGTGTGTGTGTGTGGGCTGAGTTCTTGCGCCAGGGTGTGTTCTCTCTGTGTGTCTGTGTGTGTGTCTGTATGTGTGTGTCTCTGTATGTGTGTGTGTCTCTGTATGTGTGTGTATGTGTGTGTGTGTGTGTGTGTGTGTGTGTGTGTAGGGAGGGTATCTGGCATCTAAAGATAGCTGATTTGGCTCGATGTGTTTTTAGCTTTCCCAGCTTTCCTTCTCATGACTTCAGTGTAAAGGTTAAAAAGTTGCCCTGAACACAAAAATGTAATATTTTTAAAAATTGCTCATTCCATTTCAGATGGATGACTCTGGATATACACTCTTAGAAGGAAAGAAAACGTTAAATCTAGGACCTGTATGCCTTCTCTCAGAGGTTTGCCCCTTTGGAGAAAATCCTATAGTTTTATTATTATTATTATTATTATTATTGTTATTATTATTTAATTTATCCCTGTGGAAATGAAGTAAAATCCTTCTACAAATAAAATGAAGCATTATAATTAAAATAAAAAGTAAAATGAAGAATTATATTTCTTAAACTGTAAAACTGACCGCTTTAGGGGCGGGGCTACCGATGAGCTCAGACTGTGATGTCACTCCACAGCTTGCAGCCAATCATTTGACTGCTAGTCTGGTTGGATATTTCTCTGACATAATGAACTTAACGTTAATGAGGAAGAACTGTGGTTGCCATGGTGTTAAATGACTCACTGAGAAAATGACGGCGCAAATCGAAAAGTCAGAAAAGTCCTTTTGGAATTTGCATATTCACAGGTAAAGTTTTAGAAGCATCAAGTTTAGCTGTTCTTCTCTATTAAACATAATATTTTTGACCTAAACCTTTTGATAAGTAATTCACTAACTACAGTGTGTGTGTGTGTGTGCGCGTGTGCGTGACTGCGTGAGTGTGTAATGGGCTTGTTAGTCCTGTTTTGTGGACTTTTGAAGGACATGTCCACAGAACAAGCACCCAAAAAAGTAAACAGGACACCGACTTCCTGTACTTGACGGTAAATGTTTATCGTGTGTGTGTGTGTGTGTGTGTGTGTGTGTGTGTGTGTGTGTGTGTGAGAGAGAACTGGTCCAAGGATGTTCTAAAAACCAATGCTAGTGTGGGTGGTGGGGTGGAGAGACGTGACCCTAGTTCACCACACATACTCACACACATGTCAAATGTTTAGCACAAATGTTCACACGGTGCACAGACGATGTGTGGTAATGAACAACACACACACGCACACACACACGCACAAACAAACTAAAAAAAAACACATTTCCACAAAAAGTAAAAAACGTTCACGTTTCACTCTTTTTATGATAATTTCACCATAATAATGTTTGCTAAGTTTTCCACTCATTTGTGGTGAACAGAATTATGGGACATACACATGTTTATCCTTAAACAGAACAGGTGAATAGGGACAATATAACTTATAATGTTACTAGTGTAACTATTAACAATATAACTATTGCGGGATGAATATTGCGATATATTGTATAACTGATTATTGTCACACACCTAATCTTAAGCTTTATCATGTCCTAAGTTCAGTGTAAGAACCCAATCTGTATCAATGTCTTTGTAAAGATTGCTAGGACATCCTGATAAATATGTGTTAGTTTCCAATATGGCAAGCACGCTCAAACAGTAAACAAAAACACACCCGAGGACCTGAGCATCTCCTGAACATCAAAACATCACGAAATAATGGAAAAGCGAGCTTTCTTCAACTCGACTCACTTCGATTGCAGCAAAAGGTTCGAGATCCACCTTTTTCGTCATATTTTGGTCAAATCGGTTGCTTTTTCACCCTTTTTTATCACTTCGGGAAGAAATTTTTAAGTTTTAACTTTTTGTTTTAAGTTTTACGATTTGTTCGATTCGAACAGCCTAAAACAACTCAAGCGTTGGGCGTTTTAATGACTGGCAAGTAGCGCCTTATGAGCAGTGAGCTTGGCTGACCACCACTTCATGTTCAGGCGGACGTGTAACAGCAGAATGTGTAACACCATACATACAGAATAAAGCTCTTAACCTGACTGATGGAGCACATTTCTGCTGTGACTGGTCAGTGGAAAATGAGTGTTAATCCACAAATAAGTGACAAATGAGCATGTCTGTGGCTTGAAAAGTATTTGTTGAACAAAATATTGATTTGTTGAACTTGTGTTATTTATTTGCTAATTATGCAACAAAAAAAACCCTCCATATTTTCTATCTCTAGTATTTAGAGAGAACTATCTGACCTCAGCCATTCTAATGAAATGCCTCATAAGATGCTTTCTGCACTCCCCATGAAATGGCTGTTTTAGCTTTTTGTGGTGCTATAGACACAATAAAACAGTATATATTTTTTTGAAAAATGATTAAATGTGTTTTGGAGATGTTGTTATTTTGAAAACTGCATATTTCTTTTTGATGATTCATCCTGAGCTCAAATGCAATCAATCAAACGTTCTCTAGAGCCCAGCAGCAAGTTAGCATCAAACACGGGTTGCTTGTGTAGTTGTGAAGAATAACAAGCTTCCTGAATCTTATTCTCCTTACAAAAAATCTAGTGTGTTGAAAAGATGGTGTGTGTGTGTGTGTGTGTGTGTGTGTGTGTGTGTGTGTGTGTGTGTGTGCGTGCACACACTTATCAGCAGTGAGAAATCCTACGTAGCAAAAAGAAGCTCTAGTTAAAAGTGAGGCCAGAAAATTCACAAGAAGACTGTTTGCATGGAATCACCGTGAATCACAGTTTTTATAGAGTATCTTTGAAATGATATGATTATTACAGGTCTAGGAAAACTTGTAAACATTGCAGATGGCACCTTTAATGCCATTTGTGCTCTCCTTCTGATTTGGATGCTGCTATTTACAGTGTTGTGTATTGCTAATTTGACTTGGTTTGGTGCTTCATTGACAGTCATTAGCACTGATTATCACTCCAACCCAAGTGTTTATAGCACTTTTACTTTTCTGCACAAACGTTCTTTCTGTGTTCTACAGCCCTCTCACACTTCTGGTTTCTGGTCATTTGGTGAAAAATTATGCAGCATTTGTATCACTTATCACTTGTGTCCTAATGCTTGTTTCAGGTCTTATTATAAAACTGTAAATGAATAAATGCTAATGCTTGGATGAGCTTTGAAAGAACAGCGCTCTTAATAAAGCTTTTCAATCATTAGTGGCTCAGAATGAAGATCTGTTGGTTTGGATCACAGCCAAGCTTTTATTTTCTGTTAAAAGGCTTTTTATTTCACTGACTGAAGCCCAAACTGCTCTTTTTCACCTCCAGCTAGTTTAAAAAAATAACACTGTTAAGTTCTCTGTATAATCAATAACTCACATCAGACAGGTTCACGGTGCACTTGACATTAAGTTAGGGATAATAACAGGAGAAGGAGGACGGCGTGGCACATGTAAATGCACCTCAGCCCACGCGTAATCTTACCTGCTAATGCCTGGATACGAGGTTCTCCTAATCACAGCAATTCATTGCAACGATGCAATAAACACTCAAGACCTTGTCAAGCATGTCAAGAGGAGAAAATTCACACCGATTAGATTGAGCAATCAGATTAAGGCTCAATCCGGCTGAGCGTGCTCATGTTCACCCGTGGCGCCTGCGTGAGCGAGCGTGGGGGGGCGACGGCTGATTAAATTTCACCCTAATTCCCTTATTTGCTATGGAGATTGAACAGGAGTAATCCCCGCAGCATGAAGACGCTGGATATAGAGCCACAGGGTGCTCATGTCACACGTCAAGCCGGCTTTGCCTGTACGATCGCTCTCTCTTTGTGAGCTAGTGGAGGAGATATAAAGCGTCTGACTGCACTGGCTCAGGAGATATTCTTGATGAAGGAGCACTAACCAAGACATACGTATTAATAAATAAACATCAGGGGACAGTTTAGAAATTATACATGAAATGCATACATTGCTTATTTGTGAATGATTTACAAATATTATTAGTTTTCTGGCCCAGAAATAATTCCAACTACAAACCAATTTGAGGTTTTAATTCATAATTTCCTGCTTTCAAGTTGGAAAAAAATGTGGAATTCCTGCTCTCCTCAGCCTGCAAGTAAAAGATGTCGAGTCAACAGAGCCACTCACAGCAACACTGCAAATTATTTTTCGCAACTTTCAGTTTAGGATTTTTGCAGGAACTAATTGCAGCTAGTTGTGAGCAGGGAACTTTAGAAAAATCAGTCTGTAGGATCCCAGGATTGATCTGAGGAACCATTTGGTCCAAATGTTTGGATTTGATGCTTCAGTAACGCTTCATACCTAATTTGCATGGAATTGAGAAAATGGTGCTGAAATGTGAAAACAAACAATCAGTTGATGCTTTATCGGTGCGTTGGATTACTGATATTAACTGATCAAGTTAAGAATTCAGAAATGGGTTTCTGACTTTAAATCTGGCACCCCTGCAGGAGGGAGAGTGATCCTGAAGGATTAGGGTGCTTACACTGCTATTATAACATACTGGAGGAAAAGCAAGGTGCCTCTGTATGGAGCACTAATGACGCTCTGCCAGCTCCCCCGAGTGGAGCTCGTATATGTTCCTCCTGAAGGACTTCAGCACAGGCGTACACGCTGCCCACAGCTTCCTGTGTGTTTTCAGGGCACCGCCTACATGTGAGCACCATAATGACCGGTGTCCCTCCCACCTCCTGCACACACACTGCCGTAATGAGCTGTAATCACATCTCAGGGCCCCTGGTGGAGCTCGGCGTGTGGGTGGGGCTCCCACCACTGCCACATTCTGATTGCTGCCCACCCTCCGTTTCCTGCACAGCAAGGCTAATGAGGAGCCGCCGGCCCACCGATCAGCGCAGGTCTGACGCTTGTTGGAAGGGATTAATTAAGAGCATTCCACGTCTGCAGCCTGCACCTCACCCAGCCTGAGCCTTTCTATCATTACCACATGTTCATCGTTTACCATGTTCACTGCAGTGCCCTGTGTGACTTTTGTTTGGATAAAATAAAACTAATATGGACTGAAAACCTGCCAAATAAAAGCATGTGCACATTTTCTTTCCAAGGTATAAGTTTGTGTGGAAAAGTTTGTTATTATTATTATTATTATTATTATTATTATTATTATTATTATTATTATTATTATACTCAGGCTTCTGCTGTGCTGCTAAAAAGGCTTGAACCAAAAAACCCAAATAAAAAAGAAGAGTGCAGAGTCTACACTACACTACATTACATTTCACTACAGTATACTACACTACACAACACTACAATAAACTAAAATACTCTATAATACACTACACTACAATACACTACACTACAATACACTACACTATAATACACTACAATACGCTATAATACACTACACTACACTATAATACACTACACTACACTACACTATAATACCCTATACTGCACTATAATATACTACAATACTCTATAATACACTACACTGTAATACACTGCACTACACTACATTACACTACACTATAATACACTACAATACTCTATAATACAAGGCTCTACACTACATTATAAAACATTACACTACACGGTAATACATTACACTACACTACACTATACTACAATACACTACACTACACTGTAATACATTATACTACAATACGCTACACTACATTACACTACACTATACTCCACTCCACTCCACTGTAATACATTACACTACACTACACTACACTGAAATACATTACACTACACTACATTATACTACAATACACTACACTATACTGTAATACATTACACTACACTATACTATGCTACACTACACTGAAATACATTACACTACACTACATTATACTACACTACACTGTATTACACTACACTGGAATACATTACACTACACTACATTATACTACACTACACTATACTATGCTACACTACACTGAAATACATTACACTACACTACATTATACTACACTATACTATATTACACTACACTGGAATACATCACACTACACTACATTATACTACAATACACTACACTATACTATGCTACACTACACTGAAATACATTACACTACTCTACATTATACTACACTACACTATATTACACTACACTGGAATACATTACACTACACTACATTATAAAACATTACACTATATTACACTACACTGGAATACATTACACTACACTACATTATACTACACTACACTACACTGGAATACATTACACTACACTACATTATACTACACTACACTACATTACACTACACTGGAATACATTACACTACACTACATTATACTACACTACACTACATTACACTACACTGGAATACATTACACTAAACTACATTATAAAACATTACACTACACTGTAATACATTACACTACACTACACTATACTACAATACACTACACTACACTATACTACAATACACTACACTACGCTGTAATACATTACACTACACTACATTATACTACAATACACTACATTACACTACACTGGAATACATTACACTACAGTACACTACACTACATTACACTACACTGGAAAACATTACACTACACTACATTACACTACACTGGAATACATTACACTACACTACATTATAAAACATTACACTACACTGTAATACATTACACTACACTATACTACAATACACTACATTACACTACACTACACTGGAATACATTACACTACACTACATTATAAAACATTACACTACACTGTAATACATTACACTACACTTCACTATACTACAATACACTACATTACACTACACTACACTGTAATACATTACACTACACTACACTGTAATACATTACACTACACTACATTATAAAACATTACACTACACTGTAATACATTACACTACACTAAACTATACTACAATACACTACATTACACTACACTACACTGTACTACAATACACTACACTACACTGTAATACATTACACTACACTACATTATACTACAATACACTACAGTACATTACACTACACCACACTGGAATACATTACACTACACTACACTGTAATACATTACACTATACTATACTACATTACACTACATTATACTACAATACACCACACTACACTACACTACACTACACTGTAATACATTACACTATACTACATTACACTACACTATAATACATTACACTACACTACACTATACTACAATACACCACACTACTCTACACTGTAATACATTACACTATACTACACTGCACTGTAATACATGACACTACACTACACTGTAATACATTACACTATACTGTAATACATTACACTCCACTCTACTACATTACACTGTACTACATTATACTACACTTCACTACACTGTAATACATTACACTACACTACACTATACTACATTACACTACACAATACTACAATACACTGTAATACATTACACTACACCACACTGGAATACATTACACTACACTACACTGTAATACATTACACTATACTATACTACATTGCACTACACTATACTACATTACACTACAATACACCACACTACACTACACTACACTGTAATACATTACACTATACTACACTACACTGCACTGTAATACATTACGCTACACTACACTGTAATACATTACACTACACTGTAATACATTACACTCCACTCTACTACATTACACTGTACTACATTATACTACACTCCACTACACTGTAATACATTACACTACACCACACTGGAATACATTACACTACACTACACTGTAATACATTACACTATATTATACTACATTGCACTACACTATACTACATTACATTACACTACACTACACTACAATACACCACACTACACTACATTACACAGTACTACATTATACTACACTCCACTACACTGTAATACATTACACTACACTACACTATACTACATTACACTACACAATACTACAATACACTGTAATACATTACACTACACCACACTGGAATACATTACACTACACTACACTGTAATACATTACACTATACTATACTACATTGCACTACACTATACTACATTACACTACAATACACCACACTACACTACACTACACTGTAATACATTACACTATACTACACTACACTGCACTGTAATACATTACGCTACACTACACTGTAATACATTACACTACACTGTAATACATTACACTCCACTCTACTACATTACACTGTACTACATTATACTACACTCCACTACACTGTAATACATTACACTACAATACACTGTAATACATTACACTATACTATACTACATTACACTACACTATACTACAATACACCACACTACACTACACTACACTGTAATACATTACACTACACCACACTGGAATACATTACACTACAATACACTGTAATACATTACACTACACCACACTGGAATACATTACACTACAATACACTGTAATACATTACACTACACCACACTGGAATACATTACACTACAATACACTGTAATACATTACACTACACCA
>JAQQZX010000036.1:25639062-25654594 GCA_030068355.1 Notoglanidium maculatum
TACACTTTAATACATTACACTATACTATACTGCATTACACTACACTATACTACAATACACCACACTACACTACACTGTAATACATTACACTATACTACACTACATTACACTGTAATACATTACACTACACTATAATACATTACAATATACTATACTACATTACACTACACTATAATACATTACATTACACTACACTATACTACAATACACCACACTACACTACACTGTAATACATTACACTATACTACATTACACTGCACTATATTACATTACATTACACTGTACTGCATTATACTACACTACACTACACTACACTACATTATACTACACTACACTATACTACAATACACCACACTACACTACATTACACTGCACTGGAATACATTACACTATACTACATTATACTACACTACACTATACTACAATACACTACACTACATTACACTACACTGTAATATACTACACTACACTACAGTGAATTATTTATGTAATAAATTATTAGCATTTGTACTTGGACTTGTGTCAGCCGTGGGCATTGATCTCACTAAATATAGTCTTCGTCTCATCTGAGAGTTTGAAAAAAAAATTAACTTCATGTTCTTCTTTCTTTCCACATGTGCAAAGTTTGACAGAATGTAATTCTATGGCATTTAAACAGTATCATTAATAGAGAGTGTGTGAAACAGAGAAGCTTTTGCTTCCCTTTCTCTCACTTGTAGAGGCAACATTCTGCTTGTGAGTCAGGTGGAATTTTGAGACTTTGGGAGCGGGACTAAGCTGCATGTTCCCACGGATCTGATTGGTCACTTTTAACCAATCGTCTTAATTTTGGAAACAGACTTTGATGTCATGTAAAATAAAATTTCCAGCAGCTTGAACTTTCCATTACTAAGCACACTCATTAATACTCTTGCTTGCTCACACCATATAATTCCTTCGTGCAGGAAAAAGCATAATCATTAGTGCAAGACAATACTGAAGCTAACTAGCAGAAGGACTGGCTCTGGCCCTTGAGACTGGCTCTGGACTTGGTCCTGGTCTGGGTCTTGGGATTGACAGTGGCGGTCCTATTAGACACATTCTCTCTATCTATCTACATAACATGACCTTAACTTACTTAAAATCTATTTCGGGCCTGATGTTTTTTAAATTTGGCGACTGTAATTTCTCACAAAGGTCTGATTGACTAAATCAGGTGTCAAATTATAAAAGCCAAATTTAAAAACCTACAATCGATGCTGGAGAGCTCTATTGTCTTTGGGAAATGAAGCACACAGGTGATGCAGGAAAATATTTTTCCCCACTTCTTCTCCTTCTCGGTTTCAGCGCCAGTTGGTCGGAACATGTCGGAGGTAAACCCGGGCATCATTATTGCTGTACATGGAGAACAGTGAAGTTTAAAATGGAAATGTAGAAATGTCAAAGACAAAGTGAAAATGTCAATTAAGTGAGGGGGTGAGGCTTAAGTCTCCTGAATCTCTTCTCGACTTTTAATTGAGATAACATTTATAATGTTTGCTTTATATTAACCAACCTATATCACTGACTTTAGCTTGAATCTGGTTCGTGAGCTTTTGGTTGAGGTGTCTCACATTCTTTCCCACGTTACATCAAACCCAAAGAAATTCCAACATAACACTCAGTTCCCACTTCTGGGATACGCTTTCTAACACGTTTCAGGAAAATAATTGTTTAGAATTGTAATTGTAATAATTGTTTAATAAATCGAAATGATTCATGAGATTTAAGGGTAGAAAACCTGAATTAGAACAAAACTCTGTTTATTTGATTCCTGTATATTTCTTGAACACCTGAACAGGTACTGAAGAACTCTCTCCTATAAACATAAGGCGGAATATAATTACATACGGTTAGATGTATTTTTCACTCTGTATCTTAAGAAAGAATCGAGTCTTTTCATGTTTGATGTTTCCCAGACGGCAATTATGAACAGGCTCTGCTGAGGATCGGTCCCCCCACTCATCCGCCTACGTACACACTTTTTTCAGCTCTCGGCTCATGTCAATCTCTCGTCTCTCTCTTTTTTTCTCTATTTCTGTCTCTCTGAAACCCTCCTTTAGGAAACAAGAATGGAAAAAAAAACTTCGTAAACAGCCTTTTGAAACTGAGAAGTACTTCTAATAGATATAAACTAAAAAAAAAAACACACACACAGGCTGCATATATTTACTGCAAAACTACAATAGAAGACTCCATGAATCTCTATTTGTGTGTATGTTGTGTATGTATTAGCTAGAAAGTGGGCTGAGGTGGGGAACGATGAAGCGATCTCCGGCCCACACACGGGTCAGAGCCCAGCAGTGGATCACTAAAGTCCCTTTAAGCTTCCCTCTCCCTGCTGAGGCTGTGGAAGTGTTTGTGTCTGTAGGATGGGCTTTAGAGGCCTGGCTGTGGCTGTGGGTGTCAGATTTGAGCCCACTGATCACACCGAGTACAAAAGTCCCTCTTTTCTGTGTATGTTTGCAGAGAGGCGTCCATCCTCAGAGCCAGCTCTGCCGTCAGTGCTCCAGAGTCCCACGTACCAAAGCTCGGCTTTGAATTACAGGGTTACTACAATGCAGCTGTGGAGCTCAAAATGGAGGAAAGAGCTGTGCAAAGAGTTTATTCACTGGAGTGTTTCTTTTCTAATTACCCACCTATCATATAAACCTTTTTTTTTCTTAAAGAAATCTGTCTGAATTTTGTATCATCATGATCACTCTCACTCCAACCTCCATTCAGCATGTAAACTTTTTCAAAACATGACATTTGTCCCATATCTCTGTTTAGCACATACATATGCAAAAGAAGCCAAATTCTGACCGAAAATCATTGCTTTTTTTGGTTAATGGGACTTTCTGTACCTTAAAAGAAACCACAAAACTTCCTCTAACCGTCTTGTTTTCTGACTGTTTTTCCTAACAATTTCCCCTGGTGGCTCAGCACATCCTGCATCTTTGTAAAACATAACAGTTTATGCAAACTCTTTTGTTAATCTTGGCCTAAAAATATCCTGAATTCTTTTTTATTGACAAAACTATTAAAAATGTTTCGGCAAACACAACAAAAAAAATGACATCTTTTTGTTCAGCAAGTGAAAATATCTGATCTTATCTTATATACATATTCTCAACTTATATATCTTCATATTATAACTTACACTAAACCAGATATATGATGATTAATCCTATTTCTGACACACTTGTTGCTATATATAGCGCCCTAGTCATGTTCTGTTGATCAAAGAACAACAACATTTACACATTTTTCTAAGCATTTATTTCTAGAAAGATGCAAAAAGAAAAAGTACAGTTCAAAATGTCAAAAGTATCTAAAAACATGCTGAATAATCTTATATTTGATTTATAATAATCTCTAGCACTAAGAAATGTTAGATCAGTTTGGCCATATTTAAGATCTCTTCAGCTGATAAGATATTGGTTTTTTTCTGCTTTGTGGCTTGAATGAATCATGTTTTTTTTAACCCTTTTTAAGTCTTTTATTGTTGTTTCCAGTCTCTCTTCTCTCCTCACACTGGATGTCTGTGCACACTTAGGTTTGTCTGATGCCACTACATGATATTTTATTGACCTACACCATAATGTACCATAAAGTTAACTGACTCACATCAAATTTCCAATACAGTGCTCTGCAAATGTTTCGAAATGTTGTGTGAACACATCACTTCCTGTCTGACACCCTCAGCTTCCTAAAGGTTAATCCCTGAGCTATACATGGGTACAGTGATACACTTCTTTTTCTGCATTTGTTAAACCATGTATACAAAATGTTTAGTGTAAAGTTCAGTGTTTAACTTTCTAACATTATTTACACCACGGTTTTGTTAGAGTTCTGGATTCTGATTGGTCAGAAGGTGTTCGTTCTTGAAGTAATGATAGGCCTTCCGCAGATTCTGAATTAAGCTGGCCACATAGCGATTGAAAGGACACTAAATCAAATTGTATCGTATTATAACATAGAGTAGCAGATTCAGTGACCGTCAAATTGTGTCATGTCTCATCGCATCGCCTCATGTCATATTGTATCATATTGTGTCCTGTTATACTGTATTGTGTCATATATCTCATCATATTGTATAGCATCATATCGTCTCATATCATATTAAATCATTTCGTATTTTATTGTATCATACCGTGTCGCGTCGTATCGTATTGTATCATTTTGCATCATAAAATATTGTATCTTACAGAATTGTATCGTATCATATCATATCCTCTCGTTTCATATCATATCATAGTGTATTGTATCATATTGCATCCTACAATGTCCTGTTGCTTTCTGCTGTATCTTATCATATCGTATCACGTTGTGCCATATTGTATAGAATTTCATCATATACTATAGGATCGTATCATATTGTATGTGTAGTATCGTATTGCATATGATCACATCACATCAGATTGTATAGTAACGTATCACATACCGTATCATATCATATCGCATTAGATTGAAATATATTGTATTTCGTGGAAGCCTATATGACCCCTATATGAAAGCCTGATTCCTTTTTTGTAACATACAGTGTGTGGAACAAATCCTTACAGATATGCTAATCCATGAAAGAAATATTTACCTGGCCCAAATACATCTATCTAGCTCTGTTTCTGTGACTATTTACTAAAGTCTATATTCAGTCATGTTTCTTGCTGACTCTCTAACTCTGTGTTAAAGATGGCTATGTGCTACAAATATAATAGCAAAGAAATCGCAAAAAGAGAAATAACAGCAAGAGTGAATATGAACATGAAACTGCTGAAATGTTAATGCAACACGAGCCAGTGAATGTTTGAAAGTGAAACAGCAGCATGTGCAGCAGTGTGAGGTGTGCAGCATGTGAAGAGAGAGCGGCCGTGACAGTAGGCCTCGGCCTGGCGTGGGTGTACCTGTCAGGAAAAGCCACTGTCGTCTCAGCATCCTAGAGAAATGAGAAAGCAGGCGCCTGCTGTGCATACGCCCACCACAAAAATCCCCCTTCCATTTCAAAGGCTGAGCGCTGCACTGAGATGACATTTTCATCAGGCTTTTGCGAAGTTTTTTTTTTTTTTTTGGTTTTACATTTTCCCCACAGCCTGACATGATCTGTGGCATAGTGTGTTAAGGATATGAGAGAGCAAGAGAGAGAGAGAGAGAGAGAGAAAGAGAGAGAGATATTCATCATGGTTTCATGTGGAGATAAAAAAAAAAATACTGCAAATAAACTTTTTTTATGTTTCACTGCAGCATGCAATCCAGGACAAAAACACAATGGGGGACATTTCCATTTCCGGGGCATTGATTATAATGCTCTCATATCAACAAAGAAAGCCTTCATCTGGATATCTTTTAAAGCACTTTCACAGTAGACAGGACGATGGAAAGAACAACAGACTGAGACTGAACACTTTCATTTACAGCTCAAGAAGGTGCAAAGAAATGTTTCCTAGTCTATTAAACCGCAGCACGGCATTCTGGACTCTGATTGGTCAGCATGTGTTGATGCTACATAATCTAAGACTAATAATAAACAGATAAAAAATGTGTAACAAAGAGAAACATGTAAAACCATTGTTAGTGACATTTTCTAATGTAACACTTACAGAATGAGTCTCCAGTGTCAGCTCTTTGTAACAGTAAGAGGTAAAACTTTATGTTTTCCAGCATCCTCAGGACAGAGGAGATATAACAGGAAATAATTTTCATTATTTCAAAAACATTTCTGCATTATTAAAAAGTGCAATGTGTCATTGTTTAATTAATTATTTGCTGCTGTTATAGGACAATAATCTACTTTTATGAAATAAGCATAACTCAGTTTCATCTTCACTCTCTTGCTGGTTATTTTACAATTTGCAGTTTCATGACAAGCAACGTTTTGTCTTGTTAACTTCAAGAGAGAGAAAAAAGAGAAGCTGGTGGGGGAAAGACAGTTGCTATAACATAAGAGAGAACAGGAACTACCTTGTTTCACAGTACGCAATATTAAATGTAAATGGATTAAAAGAATAATGTTGTTTAATAAGTAAAAAAGGAATCATTGGTGAATTGCTCAGGTGTAAGAGGAATAAAACACATCAGAATGTGCTGTTATACGAAAATAATCAACATTTTAACATTGACAACTCTTTGCGTTGTTTCTTATTTTCCTATATCCTGTCATGTTTTCTTCCTTACTCATAGTCTCCTGAAATCAGAACTTCCCTGTTTGGTGCTAGAAAATGGATCGACAAGATCCCTGACTTCAGAGTCAGTGTGCACTTTTCTTTTTGCTCACTGAAAAACAAATCCTGGATGTGACATTAAAAGAACAAACATGCATGGCCTTTAAGACAAACTGATTTAAGACATTTTATCGTTAATAGAAAAGAATCTTCCTGACCAGGAAAAAACTGTTTATCATTGTGTATAAATAGTTTAGGCCTACGTTTTAACCGGTTATGTGTCCATATGTTGTGATTAGATTTCTGAATAACAAAAATTCTTGAAAAAGGTCAAATTTGACCTTTCAGGCCAAAGGAGCTCGAGTTCTATTTGATTAATCTGATTTGTGTTTTTGGAAGTATATTAAGTATGGAATAAAACACCAGGAATAAAACTAAGCATATCCCCCAAGCGTTTTACTATTATTTGCCAACAGTTAAGTTTTTAAAAGTCATACTTTAAAAAAAAATCTTTCTTATAGTTTCTCAGTGTTGTGAGTCATCCGAAAAACAATTTAGTTTCTGCTATTACATACATTTTTAATTATAATCTGTCCTTCTGTTACTTTCTCTTCAAGTAAAAAGAATGTAACATGGTACAACATGTAACAAGTTACAGCTTTATTTAACACGTTATTATGATTTATTAGAACATTAATATAAACCTGCACTGCTGTCGGAGCTGCTGTTATAGAAAATTAATCAACCCCTTCTGGCCAAATCAGACTCGAGAACAAGTTGGGTGTGCAACGAGAGTATATAAAAAATATTTGTAAGTGGATAGTTATCGGTTAATTTCCACGTATTGCAGTTATTTAAATGTTTAAAGTTGTTTGAGGCGGCTGTATTATTTTATTTGACACCTCTGTGACCTGTGCGTTGCCTTTAATAGAACCCGGAAGTGGAGTTGTTTATTTTTAAACTACTTTATGAGCGCCATTGTTTAAACGGCTCTATCAGGCCAAACTAATCGATCGATCAATTTTTATTTATTTCTGCTTGTAACAATTTTCAAATCGGATTTGTTGGAAGATTAAATATTATATTTACTTAGAAAAAACTTGTCAGTTTAGTGACTAGACAAACAAAAATAATGTAAATATTGCGAAATTTTGGCGAGACGACCCGCTCTGTCTCTGTTAGTCACGCCTTAACGCAGTGCACCGAATTTGAAACTAAAACTGCTAGCCGAGTTAGCTAGCTAGCTAGCTGCGTAACTCCTATTAGCTTAATATTGCAGCAGAGTTAATTACCACGGTAGTCATTATGAAGAAGTTTCTTAGTATATATGCTGTAGGTTTAATTATTATTTTCGTCTCATGCACTGAAGGAAACAGAGGATATTCCTACGCAGGTAAATGCTAGCTTAGCGCGCTAACGGCTAAGGGTTGCTAGCTAACTAGCAAGAAATTGGGGCTAAGTGAAGGATTAAAGCTCATTTTGCTTAATTATCTACGACATTTCGTGCAATACGTTAAAATGTGCTCATTAGCTATTATTAACTGTTTATATTAGCTAGAGAGCTGTGAATGCAACACATTACCAGGATTAGCTAGCTTGTTGCTATACAAATTTGACTCGGATAAATATAGCCTTTAGGCTTTTATTTATTTATTTATTTATTTTTTACATTAATGCAAGTTCTAGCATATAAACGTAAACTCTCATCACTGAACATGGTGTATGAACAAAAAGCAAACATAAATAAATAAGCAAGATAAATGAATAGCATTAAACTTTTCCAAAACATGCTGTAAAAAGAAGAGTGATAAATAAATAAACAGAATATATCTTCAGCATTTAGTAAATAGTTTTAAAGCACTGTTCTTGTGTAACAACAAAAAACAAACTCCTCTTAAAATGTGTGTAGAAATATAGCCTTGAGTAACAGAAAACAAGCTGGACCTGTGAAGAAAATAATTATATACAAGAAAGTAAAAATGGATGTTTTTTTCTATTTAAAAAGCGCAAATATTAAGGTTTAAATAACTTTTATGGTTTGTAAGGGTAAAAAAAAAATTATGAAACAAGGAGATATTAAACTTTTCTTGCACACAGGGTTTTTGTGCAGATCTGGGAAAAGCAGAGAAATGTAGAGAAATGTTTAAGGGAATACAGATAATATTATATATATAAAACACACAAAGCTTTTCAGTCTGTCATCTGTTTAATATGAGTGTAAATGTGTAAGGTATTTGAGAACCCTGGGCCTCGTTTATCGGTCCTTCAGTAAAGTTGCGTGTAAATGTTTGTGTAAGCAAAACCAGACTACTAGCAGCTGCTGAAAGAGTGCAACATGGTCCTGACGCAGCTCATTTGCATGTGGTGACGCCCACAAAACTCCATATAAGGTAAAGTGCACAGAGAGCTGGGAGAACAACACGAGCACTCAGGGTAAAGGCTGAATACCTGAAGCGGAAGTTATTTAGACTCACTTTTATACCAATAACAATATTTAATAATATATAATTATTATTATAATTAGTTGGATGAAAGCGCTATCCGCCCTTTTACGCATACATGAGCTCACAGACACACGCGATTGCCCAGAGTCACTGTGATTGACAGGGGAGGCAGAGTAAGCCCCTCCCATCCAGAGATTTGGACAGTTTTTTCCACTCCGCACTCAGTGACCTGTTTATAAGAGAATAAACTGAATTTCTCTCAGAGGTCCAGTGATGACGTGTCTATAACGTGTATTAATGTCTCCAGATTGCACGTACGTCAAGCCAGACTACCCCTCCACGTACTACGGGGGTCGGTGCTTCTGCTACACCAGTCCCGCAATCAAATGGAAAGACTACTGGTCCACCTTCCAGGTACGTACTACACAGGTCGGCCCACCAGCTATGCTAAAGCTAATGCTAACGCTAAAGCTCAAGCTGACGTGTATATGTGAGTCTGTAGGAGGAAGATTTTTGCTGCACTGTGATTTAATTTCACTTCCTGTATGAGTCTTTGATCTTAACAGAGCTGAGTGTCAGGCTTTTTCTCAGAGTTATCAGTCACGGTATCGCTTTTAAACCTGAAACCAAATCTCTTTAACGGTTTTCACCGATGACCTCATCACGTGCTCCCTGCAAGGCTAGCGAGATAAATGGATCAAGGGGTTAGCTAGCAGGAATGCCTCCAAACAGTGGCAAGATATTGTGCAGTACTGATTAAGTGTGTGGTGCAGTGGATTTATCGGGGTAAAAGGGGCGGGGCATGAGTAAAACTCACAATAACATCAGTGTGACGTACGACATCGAGCATTTCATTGCTTATGACTTAGTCGTAGATGAAGGCTGCTTCACTACAATATAGATATCGTCACGTTAGCGCTTTTAAACCTTTATCCTTTCTGTATCTCGTCTCTGACGATAAATTTCTTCCACCAGTCATTTAATCAACAGTTTTAAACATGTTGAATATGTAAATTGTGTTATGAATATTCAATATGGTTCCGCTGTTTTTGCCTCTGCGCTCTGTAACCAAATATCGTGACACCACAGCGCTGTCGAGCTCTGGATTCTGATTGGTGAGAAAGATCACGGCTTCGTGTCTCTGCACTCCTACATTGTTGTTTCTATAGCAACGGCTCATATTTGTACGACATGTAATCGATGAAATGGAGACCTTTATGTAAAACGCTTTGCAACAGTCTGAGGAGTTCACGCATCATGACGTGTTAAGTGTATCTATAAATGGAAACAAAGTACGCAATTAGTTCATGAAAACTTCACTTAATTAACGATTGGCAAGGGAGGTAGAACTCTCCGGGGAGTGCTGTTACAGGAACTCTGCGGTGGTAACTGGGACTCGGCTTCATCAACACCTCATCGTTGATTATTTTCCTGTAACAGCATGCCATGGAGTGGTTTAGTCCTGAATCAGAATACGTCTGCTGCGATTGTGAGTCTGGTCTGATTTTCCCGCCCTGCAGGTCCACGTGACGAGCCACGAGGACGTCGTGATCGTGTACCCGATGGAACCCAGAATCTGCCACGACGCCGAGAACCTTCTGAAGCTCGCCACGTGTCTGATGGAGCACTACTGGCCCTCGAGCGTACAGAAGGAGACGAGCGTGGACATCCCGCTCGTGGAGGAGGAGGTGTACTTCATGGCCAAGTCTCCCAGAGCCAGCGTTGAGTACACACTCCACGTCTCCACACACAGTGAGCACCACCGAGACCGC
This sequence comes from Notoglanidium maculatum, assembly GCA_030068355.1. NCBI lineage: Eukaryota > Metazoa > Chordata > Actinopteri > Siluriformes > Auchenoglanididae > Notoglanidium > Notoglanidium maculatum. The sequence goes on from JAQQZX010000036.1 coordinate 25,649,437, forward strand.
TCATACAGACGCACAGTTTAGCGTTTATCCCTTTTTTGTGCTTCAGTGTTCCGTTTCACTTTCCAATATGCTTTTGCAGTGCAGTTCCATCAAGAGAAGCTGTTGTGTAAGGAATAAAACACTCAGCGTTGTGCTGTTAAAGGAAAATAATCAACACCGGGGTGCTGTGATGAAGCCGAGTCACTGTCGCCACTCCGGAGTTGATTATTTTCTATAACAGCACATCATGGAGGGATCTTATACGATTAAATTTCCAACAATATGACAAACTTTTATTTATTAAAGGTTCAATAGCTGATTTAAAAAAAAAACAATTCCTTATTTGTATGAATATTCCATGAAAGATAAGTAGAAGATCATATAAACAGTGCATTAAGCAATTGCAAAGGTGTATTCAGTCTGCCGTTTGGAATACTGACTTCCGGCTCCAGGACGCTTGTTTGTGTTTGAGACACGACTCCTGTCAATCATTTTATACTCGCTTTGCTCTTCTGGTCCCCATGGATACCATGGCAGGGGCGGAGCTTTGGGCGGGAATCATTCAAATGTCAAAGCCACCTAACCGTTAGAGAACTTATCTTACACCAAGGCAACGCCTGACCTTCCCATACGCACCTTTAAAGAGCGTCACGTCATACTGTATGTTTTATCCGTTTATAGTTACTGTTGTGGAAACAAGTTTCCAGGAGGTATAAACAGTCTCTCACCGGCCTTTCTCTGGCTGGTACCGGAGACGTACCATAAATCTTTACGTAACATCTCCAGATGGATAGATAGATGGATGGAAGGATGGATGGAGGGATAGATTGATGGCTAGATGGATAGATACAATATTGGATTACAGAGTCGTGTGTGTGTGTGTGTGTGTGTGTGTGTGTGTGTGTGTGTGTGTGTGTGAAGCTCAGTCACACACGCACCGCGTGTTTCTGCTCCTGTAGCTGTTAGCTTCTTTATTATCGACGCTCTGATGGAGCTTACACGTTTGTCTTTTACATTTCAGGGTTTAACAGGATGCGCTTCTTCCTCTTCGTCTCGGGACTCACGCTGTTCTTCACTGCCGGAGCCATATGCAGGTAAACAGCAGGTGTTCACTTCTGTACAGTTTACAGTGATTTTACAGTGGCTGTGTAATTTTCAGCACATATTTACACGGAGATGTTTTCTTTTTTGTCCTGTTGCGCATTCATGCAGTTTGTATTTTCGAACAAACTATGAAGGTAAGGCAGGTCACTGTCTGTTTCTGTGCACTGCTGCTCTTTAACAGGACTGAATCCTTGTTCGGAACGGCGTCATTTATAGAGTTAATCCTCCGCTTATGTGTGGAAGGAGTCTCCAGTGTCAGCACGGCCTTTAGAGTTTTCTCAGTAACATGACAAGCTTTCTTCTTATTAACTTCCTCCTGAGAGAGAAAGAGGAAGAGGAAGAGAGAGAGAGGGAGAGGGAGAGAGAGCTGCTGTAGTGTAAGTGAGAACTTGTTTCACAGGCATTAAATGTAACTGTAAGCGGATAAAAACCACGTCATTTTTACTTAACAACAATATAATTGGTGTCAAAGCAAAATGATCCACTTCAGGATGGAAACAGGGGCTCTACTTCATCACACCACATTACCCTGGATGAGTTTCCTCTAACAGCACAACCTGGAGTGTTCATTCTTTACATGAACAGTAATGAGCGTATTTACAGATGATTTATGCACTGTGGAGTGTAGTACAGCACGGAAATGTGTGTGTGTGTGTGTGTGTGTGTGTGTGTGTGTGTGTGTGTGTGTGTGGTCTAATATGAGTGAAGGGATGGAACGCTAAAGTAAACCATCCGTCTGTTCATTTATTTATTCATCTGCTGATTGAAGAACAGAATAATCAGTCGGGCTGCACAGTTCTGCCACTGGTGCACACGCAGAAGGAATTTTTCTGGAATTTCCATTATGTGGAAAACCAGGACGCCTGATTCACATCCACGCCAAACATTCCCACGAGTCCGAACCCATGCAGAAGTGTTACTCATTGTACCGGTTTCTATGGAGGATTTCTTTTGCGCCATGTTTTTAATTGTATGTGTCAATCTGTCCATGAATATATTGTCCAATAAATACATCAGTAAATACTCAAACTCAAACATCTCGCCATTTATTATTCCAAAACTTTTCCATCCTTCATTCTGTCTGTCAATCTGTCATTCAGTTTGTCCTTAATAATAAATAAATGTTTCAGTATATCCTTCATTAAATGTGCCAATAAATCATGAAATATAAATAGAAATAAGTTTTAGAATAATAAAATGCAAGATTTATTGGTATTCAATTATTCATGTAGTTATTGGATGATTATGTATTTTTATCCATTGACACATATAATGAAAGATATGTCACAGAAAATGCGCTTCACGTTAATAAACGTGGTCTGTTTCTGCCCAGTGAGCTTCATATCTGACCTCTCGCACTCTCGCACCCACATGAAAGGGAAAAAAGTCCAGCTCCCACTGCTTCGTGTGGTGACCTTCCTGGGAAACTTTCCAAAGTACACCAAACTCAAACCTGAAATCTGAAATAGATTTTTATTCAACTGAAATAACCAGATTACTTTTATCCATTATCTCATTATTTTCTCTCCCCAGCTTCGTTTAGTCTGTTTGCGTTCCTCTGCCTTTTCTAGGAGCTCCTTATTTTTCTACATCTCGGGCATTTCTCTGGGAATCGTCTCCATCTTCGTGTTCCTGCTTCTGGTCCTGAAAAACTTCATCCCGACGGTGAGTAGCGTGTCGCTGTAGAGATGAGCTTTTATTTTCATTATTTTACGTTACCCTTCGCAGGTCTTACGAACCTTAATATAAATCGGATTGATTTTGTTTTTAAAGCGAGGACTTTTCCTGCTGCTGTTCGGCGCCGGCTCCGGTCTCTCGTACCTGGGCATCCAGAAGCTGATAAACGAGCGGGATGAGATCATGAGGCTGTACTGGAGAGAGCTGCTTGGTAAAGAGGAACCGCACATTGACTCATTTTATCCGTCCTTCTTATCACCTGCTGGAATTTTCTTTTATACACAGTTTCACATTTACTCCACCGTTTTGTTTCGTGGTGAAAGTTTGCACGCCATTTCCTTTCTGTGGTTATCTGTACGTTTCCTCACACAGGAGTGGGCACTATAGTCAGTATTGTGTCCTAAAACAGGGCTGTTCCTTTCTGGACTCTGATTGGTCAGAAGGTGTTGATTAATGTTGTATATGAGGAATAAATCATGGATAATAATCAGCATCAGCGTGGAACAGGAACTCCGCCTGCTGTTGATTATTTTCCTATAACAGCAGCACACTGAGTGTGTTTCCCCCACATTTCTGAAATCTCTCGGTGTGTAACTCAGGTCTTGGTAATTGGCTCTTGGCACTACATTGCATTTTTCCCTCAATGCAGAAGTTCAGGTTTCATCATCAGGATTTCCTCCACAGGAAGTTTCTGCGTAATGTGTCAGTCGACATTAAACAGCAACAGACTACAAAACTTTTTGACATTTAAGGTTCCACTAACCCTATATCCTGATCCAGTTGTGTTAAAGTGAAATCAGAAGCATTTTGTACCTCTCTCATGTCATGGATACAAATATGACCCAGTATCTGGGGGGGGAAAGGCAAAAAAAAAAATGTTTGGAAATATTCTATTGTTAATTTTAGAGTTTGTTGCTTACGGGAAAACTTTATAGAATTTTTTTACTTCGATATCACTCAGGATCGTCCAATAAAATGCTCTCTGGAGCAAAATGTGTCCCGCCCTCCCGGGGCTTCGTGCTCTAAAGCTGTATAACAACCTCGACAAAAGTATATACAAATAACGATAATAATTTCAGCATAAGCCTACTGCAGCTCTACGTTACCGTCAGCGCCTCCGAGGCCCCGCCTTGACTCAAACACCTGCACCATAACTCCAAACCCACACGCCGTCTCACCTCGTCATCTACAGCATCGTCACTCTTCCACAAATGTAACTAGCTCGTTAACTAGCTCGTCTGGATTGTTTAGATCCTGAGGGGGCGTGTCCAAAAGAAATACAACCCAGGGATCACAGTAAGCCATAGAAAGTCCCCTGCCTTCATGTTTTTCTTTACTTTGCTTCACTTTGGGAGAGTGTTGCCCTGCTGCGCATTTCTTTTTCACTGTATTAAAGAACCTTTTTGTATTTCCACTAAAGCTATTTGTACGCAGGTCTCACCCTTGCTTCAGCGAATCTAAAGTTCACTTCCAGTTCAAACTTCACGAGTCTGCTTCCTCAAACGGGTTTCTTCATCTTATCTCAGGAGGTTATTTTTCCTCATGTGTGTCGCCCCTGGATCTGACAGTACAATCGTATTCCTGTAACGCTGCTCTGTTTCGTTAAAAACGCTACAGAAGTAAAATACAGCTGAATTGATGTAAATAAAGAAACAGAAGAGAACAACATCAAAGGATTTACTTTTTAGTAGGGCTGGGCGATACGACGGTGTAATATCAATATCGTGTAAGAGCGCATTCTTTCAGAGGTAGCGTGATAGCGTTTTGTGCCCTTTTTTAAAGAAAATAAACAGTTACAATTTGTGAAACATGGCGATTTGATATGTTTAGTCACATCGCCCCACCCCTAACTGGAGGATACTGATCGCTAGAGCAAATGAGAGAAATATTTATTTGGGGCGGCACACATATAACCTGCTTCACGGCTTGCCAATCAAATAAGCCCCTCCCCCAAGCTCGTGTTAATTTACAGCCAGCTTTACGCTGTATGAGGCTTGGCCTGATTAAGAAGTTTATTTACTGTTATGAGGCTTTTAAAGTGAGAAAGGAACATTTTTTATTTAGGTTCAGTCATTAAAATGTAAAAAAAAAAAATCTAAAAGGCAATTTCTGTGATGATGCTCTTGTAGGTTATTTACATGTATCGTGGTGTTTCTTTTCCATATGCGGTGTGTATTGTGGACTAGACTGAAGGCTTGGAGTCAAAATCTTTTTTTATTTTTTTATTTTGTGTGTTTGTGTAGGTACAGATAGACAAGTGCTGCTGTGCAAATTCATAAATCACCTCTTGTATATATCTGACACACAACAGAGCAGTTAAACCTGAAATGTGTGTGTGTGTGTGTGTGTGTGTGTGTGTGTGTGTGTGTGTGTGTGTGTGTGTGTGTGTGTGTGTGTG
>JAQQZX010000036.1:25659021-25679904 GCA_030068355.1 Notoglanidium maculatum
CCCTGTGGTGGACTGGCGACCTGCCCAGGGTGTACCCCGCCTCTCGCCCCAAGATGCTGGGATTGGCTTCAGCTTCCCCGCGACCCAGACGGATAAAGCGCTATAGATAATGGATGGATGGATGGAAATAACTAGCTACCTAGCATTTAACTAACTACCATTAGGTAGTTGCCCAACCTTTAGCTAATCTTCAGATAATGTAGTCATTAAATGGCAACCTAACATTAACATTAGCTAGCTAGTATTATTCTTTAGCTGACTTTCATTAGCTAGCTACCTGACATAGATATTTAGCAAACTTAGCAGTCATTTGCTAGCTATCTAACATGAACATTTAGATAACCTAGCCATCAATAATTACCTAGCTAATATTAGTCTCTAGCTAATGACCAGTAATATTAACCTTTAGCAAACGTAGCTGTTAACTTATTTAGCTGTCATTAGCTAACTACCTTATGTTTACCTCTAACTAATTTATCTTTCATTAAATAGCTACCTACATAATATTAATCTATAGTGACATTATTGGTCATCATCTAGCAAACTAAAATTCCAAATTCTAAAAAAACTATCCTTACCTAGCTACCTAACAATGACCTATAGCTGACTTAGACATCAACTAGCCATTTGGCATTAATCTGCTAAACATTAGCCCTTATCCAACTTGGGTGTCACTAGCTATAACTACCCAACATTAACCTCCACAGAACTTAGGTGTCATTTGCTAGCTATCTAACACTAACTAGTGTTAAACTTAGCCATCATCAGCTAGCTAGTAACTTAAAACTAACCATTAGCTAGCTAAGCTCTCATTAGCTAACGAACATTAACATTTGGCTACCTTAGTTGTCATTGATTATCTAGCTAGTGAACTTAGTCATCAGTGACGAGCTATATAACATTATGCTTCATCTTAGTGGTTGTAAATTAGCTATCTAATTGGTATTAGCTAGCTAACTTCGCCTTCATTAGCTATCAACCTAATATAAACTTCTTAGCCATGATTAGTTAGCTAGCTCACATACATTTTCAGTGAACATAGCCATTATTAGCTAAGTTACTTATTTGTTATCTGTGTATATTGTAAATAATTGTGCTCACAACCAACTTTTATTTCATCAGCAAACTTTTATTTGTTACAAAAGTTGGCATTACTAGAGACTGATTATTTATTTATGTCCAAACATTCTGTTCAAACTGAGGTGATGGTGTTGGTGCGAGTGTTCTGACTGTGTGGCTGCAGCCATATCTCTCTGAACCTCTGTGAGAACACTTTCACACTGTACTTCTGTGGCTGCTTTCACACTTCATATGATTTATTTCCCCAGGAAAAGTGGTTGGAGTGCTTTTGTACCAATATGAAAACAAAAATGGCTAATATAATGCTCACACTGTAACTATAGCAACTCTTACCTAGCATCAACTAATTAACCTAGCGTCCTCTCTTGATTATGTTTTCTGCTGGTCAGGAATGCAGATGAAATAAAGTCTGGTGTGTCCCTGGTGATGAAGTTGTTTGAATTTGCTGTGATTAGGAGGCAGAAAATCAAGACAGTTTGAGCTTTTTATTATTTTTGTTGGAATACTGATGATTAAACATTTTCCATTCACCATATAAAGACTCATATTTTAACCGCACTTAGTTCCCCATGTTTGTTTTGTTTTTTAGCTCACCTGCTCCATGTGCTGCTACCTGACTAGCTTGTAGTTTATCTCTTGCGGTGTGCAGCGTGACTGAATCCGGCCCGAAGAGCACGGTTTTAAAATTACAATAATAAACGGAAGTAGCTATACATATCTAGTTATGCTAACTAGTTAAATTAAATAGTGCACCAGGCTTCGTGCTAGCTTTGTTCTCAGATCAGGTTAGCAAAGCAAGCTAACTGAACTAGCCACGCACACCAACAATCTCTGCACCAAAAATCCTTCTGAGCTTTTTCAGAACATCTTTGTACAAATTTAATAAGAGGTCGTACATGACAAGATAACATGAAGCCACAGTTAGTCCATTTTTGTGCATCAAACAGTAACTGGGAAGTGATCTTTAATGTTTAAAAATGTTTAGCATTTTCTGTGCGTCGTAATGTGTAAACCCCGGCCTGGCAGTGCAAATTGCATTTACTGCATGAACAAACATGAGTTCAGTCCAGACTTTCATACAGTACTCTGTATTTACATTAAAAGTAGTTTATAAAGCAGTTTTTGAGTTGTTTAACTCCAGAGGTCAAGGATCAGTGGGATTCTGAGGCGAGTCTGGTGTGTGTGCAGGCTCTGGCTCTTTGTCGGAAATCTTCTGCGGATCTTCTGATGATTGTTGCGAGTCTGTGTCATGGGAGACGGGTTGATCAGAGACAGGATTGTCAGAGTTAGGGTGATTAGAGACAAGTTGTTCAGGGGGATCAGGTGAAGAGATCTGCTCTGGAGCACTGGTGACAGGACCTGGAGGTGAGTCTCCAGCAGATGGCGCTGCAGACACCTGCTCAACGCTCTCCTACAAACACAGAGACAGGAAGGAGTCAAACAAGGACACATCCTGGACGAGTGTAAATAACATTATCAGTGGAAATATTTGAGAAGCCAGTGTTCAACAGTGATGATAAATGATGTATGACGTAGTGGATTTGTGTCGTCTCAGGGTCGTCGGCATTGAGTAGTCGAATGTGCTCGGCGTTTAGCTCCGAGGCCGTCTGGGATAAACCATAGCATAGCATACGCTCCATAGTAAAATATATTCCCAGAATTAATGCATACAGAACACTGTGCATAATCACCAATCAAGAATATTCAAGCAATAAATAACCAAACAATAATCACCAATATTAAAGCGTAACTAGAACAAGCAGGAAGTAAACCCAAATCAAAGTCAAGTGCAAAAGTTTTCACTCCCCCATAATTTTTTAATGGAAAGATAGGATAGTATAGCTTTATTTTACAATTTATCTACAAGAAAATAAAGCTCCATCATGTGAAAAACTAAATTTTGGTCCTGGAACAAGACCAGAATCCAACATAATGAGTCTCTCTGCCTCCTGATCTGGAAATTTTATAGACTTTTTACATCAGGTCAGGGATTGCATCGTCCCTTAAGGACTTTATATTACTGCATTAACAAATTCCCTAAACAATCCACGCTGTTCATATTAATTTTGGTGTTTTTCAAATGTAATATACTCATGTCATTTGCATATTTATAACATGAACAAGCAAAATTGTAAAATTTGCATATCCGGGATGATTTGTTATCTATTGGAAATGAATGAAAATAAAATTGGTAATGAAAAACTACTAAGAATGACAACCAAAGCCCCTAGTGTATGTAATGCCTTTGCTGCTTTTGTCCAAGACAATAATAAGTATAAGAAGAATAGGCAATAAGGAGGAAAATGTCCAGTGTAAGTGCTACATAACTATTAGTAGCTCATTAATTTTTTCATCATTTTTTTTTCTACTGGCTCACATAACAGAGGTATGAATCTTCACCCAGATTTATTTCTTGCAAAGCAAAAGTAATCACATACACCGACTTTAGCTTAGCGGTATAGCAAGGGGCTACGGCTAAACCGTAAAATAGTGTCACTTCTGCTAGGGGGTACAAATTTTTGCACTTGACTGAACTACAGAGTAAAAAGTACATTAAGAAAAAAGTATGAACTATTAAGTACCTGCATTAATTTACACCACAGCGCTGTTGAATTCTGCACTTTGGATTGGTCTGAAAGTGTTGATTAATTACCTACAACAGCAGCTCTGACAGGAGCGCAGGTTTATCGTTATCGTTTCTATAGCAACAGCTCATTCACAAGGACATGTACAGCGGAGGGATCACATCATAAATGGATTTAAAAAATCATTTTCTGTATCGATATTTATGGAAGGAGTCTCCAGTGTCAGAGCTTTGTAACAGTCAGAGGTAAAAGTTGGGTTTTCTGAGAAAATAACATGACAAGTTGTGTTTTTTTGTTGTTGTATTAACTACAAAAGGAGAAAAAAAAAAAGAAAAAAGAAAAAGGAGAGAGACTGGTGAGAGAATGACTGTTTATAGCTGCTATAACGCTAAGTGAGAACAGGATCTAACTTGTTTCACATGACATTAAACGTAATTATAAACAGATAAAAATAGATAACTTGTCCTTCATAATTAAAATCGTAATTGTTGACAAATTGCTGTGGTGGATGTGCTGTTATTGGAAAAATCAACACCAATCCATCGTCGATTCTTTTCCCTTAACAGCACAACATGAAGTGTTTTTGTTCTAAGAAACAGAGAAATCAACAAATCAGAAAGCCCAGGAAGAAAAGAAAAAGATCTCACCTTTAATCTGAGCAGAGAGAAAGCATGAATGGGAAAAAGGAAAGAGTTGAAAGGTCACTCTCGCATTTGTTGAAACTGGTTAAACATAAAAAAAAAAAGATGAGTGACAGGTACAGATCGTTAGTTAGCCGCTGTAAAGAACAAATTAGTGAAATGGAGAAGCAGAAAACCGCAAAGAAAGGATTTTTACTTTCTATATGTATATATTTGATTATTTTTATTTATTGTTGTTGTTGTTTCCTATAGGACACACCCCCTGTAGGCGGGGCTCCCCCGCTGGATGATTGCTCGTGATGGTGGACGCCATGTCTTTGATCTGGTGAAGGGCGTAGGACATGGTGACCCAGGGGGAAGTGGACACCACCCACGCCGGCTTGCTCGCATCCTCCTGCTCTTCCTGGAACTTGGTCTTTTTGGCAGCAGGAGCTGCGGCGGTGTTGGTGTTGTTCTCGACCCTCGTCTCTGGCTGCCTCTGGTTCTGCACCAAGTCAATGGTGGCGATGGGAACACTACCGGAATGTACCGGAATGCTCTCAGCCAGCATCGGGTCTCCTGTGTGAGACACATGGGCGGTCTTTTATCATCATGTGTTACAGGCTGGATGTATTTCAGAATAAAGCGCACATAAAGCGTACGTACGCTTGTCATCACTCGGCCTGATGAGGCTCTGGATGAGGGCGAAGATGAGCAGGATGATGAGAGACGCCATTCCTAAACCTCGGAACGTTTCAGCCGCACCTACACACACACACACACACACACACACACACACACACACACATTACATAAAGCAGAATTTATGACCATGGGTAATACTGGGTTTATGATTAATTATTAAAATTATTTTCATTATATCCATTCTTTTAAACTCCATATGAAATGTTATTTTCATTCCATGCTTTAAAACCTAATGCAATAACAAATAATTCCATTTTATATTAATCTAATGGAAAACATGTCTATTTTGGCTGCACTGTAAAGTTCACATTCAGTTACTTTATTTCACATTAAGATTATACAGCACACAATCATTACTATGAACTTGAATGCTGATAGGCAGCAATGGTGCCAATTAAAGTAAATAAAGAAATCAAATTTTAAGGAAATAATCTGGGGTCATTTATAAATAAATAAAATTAAAATGAATAAAATAAAAATAAATTTTTAACATTAGATTAATTTAAATGTGAATTAATTATGCGACAAAGAAATTGTGGAGTATAAATTCAGCTTGATCTAATTCAACTTTAAAACTTCATATGCAAATTAACTAATTATGTAGCTGACGAATTAGAAAAACAATAAATGAATTATTTTACATATGTAAAGTTTTAAAGTTAAATTCGATCAAGCAATATTGATTGATTGACTGATAATATAAAATATTATATTTTCTTGTTTCCCAACAAGAAAGCTTGATCTAATTCAACTTTTGAAATTTGAATAAGGGATAAAAAAAATAAGTCTAAAAATAATTAAATAGTCCTTTTTTCGGCCAAAAAAACAAAAATCATTCCATATCAAGATAAACATGTAGTATATTTCTATACACTATTATTATTTATTATTATTATTATTATTATTATTATTGTGGTCTCAGTAGCCATTAAAAGGTGCAGTAAGTGTTTCTAGAGGTGAAGTATTTATACAATTTTGATATAAAGGTTCATTAGGAAAATCTGTACTTCACAATATTGGCTACTTTCTTTATTTCAGAGTTTGTTTTACATTTTTCCAGTCCAGAAATAAGCCCCACCCCCTGATGGAACGCTGTGAATGTTTTCAGTTGTAATCCCCCTCACAGACAGCAGGTGGCGCTATAAACATTACAAACTGCTACTTTAACAGGGAGCCATTCCCCCGACAGTGACATTAGCGACACGAAACCTGACAGCATTCCTGAGCAACATCATGGGTGTGTTTCCCGTTTGCATTTTCTCTTGTTGTACCAAAGAAGTTGACGAACACTCCTCCGATCATGGCGCCGCAGCCACGCCCCAGGCCAAGATGGAGGCCCTGCAGGATTCCCTGCGCAGACGTCCTCAGAGCCGGAGGTACCGCCGCGCTCAGGTAGGAGATACACGCTGCCCACACGGACGCATGGGTCAGGCCTAGAGGACAACGACGGCATTAACACAAATAACCTATAAAGGTTTCAGCTGATTTACACATCACAGACAGAGAAGAGAACACACTGCACTGAACGACTGCACCCCCTCACTGTGCTATAGTCTACACCTTTTCTTTGCAGGACATCCAAATAACCAGATTTTAACCCTCCTACCCTATTTTTTGTGTAAACTCACCAATATCTAATGATTACTATTAATAATACTGACTGAAGATAGAAATGACTTTCAGTTCTGAAAACAAATACAAATAAATAAAATATAAGAAAAAAACTAAATAAAAGTAACAAATCAAGTGAGGGATAGCTTAAACTGTATCAGGCCATTATTAACAAAAATATGTATATTCTTTTAATGCCTAGTTCTATACATTCATATTATTTTTTTGGCCACGATTGGTAAATAACTGCTACACATACTTTTAAGAAAATCTAAAGATTTCTTTTTTATTATTATTATTATTATTATTATTACTACAACTACTATCAATTTATCCAGTAACCTTTTTTATGAATAATGGATAATGATGTGCGGGTTTTTGTGGGGGTTTTTTTTTTTCCATGCACATGAAAAGTTCTGACTTCACTGGACTGATTTTTATCAGTCAATTTTATATTAATCTTGGATACAAAAAGGTTTAATGAGGAGATGAACTATGGCTTAATAATGTGGACTTTAAATATTTTCCAATTGATTCTTTTCACTGATGATCCCTTAAAAAAGAAATAGGGTACTAGTATTTCAGATGAGATCACGTTCAGGAATGTGGTACTGAATAAAGCCCTCGGTGTCGTGCAGTTACAGGACGTTAATCAGCGATGGTGCGGTGTAATGAAGCGGTGTTACTGTTACCATGCTGAAACTGATTATATTCCTAAACCACATCCCTGGGGGTTTTATTCCTTGTAGTCTACAACGATTTGCCAATGATTACAACATTTTATTTATTAAAGAAGAGCTTTTACTTTTAACTCATTTACAGATACATTTAAACAAGTTAGTTCCTGTTCTCACTCACTTTATAGCAGCCATTAACACTCGTTTCCTCACCAGCCTCTCGGTTTTCTCGCTCAGTTTGCCATGTTAGACAGAAACTGGAATAAAGTGTAAACTCCTCGGTCCTGAAGCTGTCGGAATACTTAAAGATACTTAAAGTGACATATTAGATGGAGTGTGCTAATATAAACCTGTAATTTGCAGCTTCACTACCAGAAAATTAATCAACATAAGTACTGTTTTTTTAACAATAATGTAGTGGTGAAGAGGTGAATACAGTCTAAAACAAACATACTGGTTTGTGTTGATCTTTATTTACTGCCTTAACTGGAACCAAGTGTAAATAATGACATGCATGCCCTGTCTAAAAGTCAGAGCTTCTTTGCGACGATGCCCGTCAATTGTTAAAATGGCATGATGGGGTGTGACTTCAGGCTCCGAGTAAATAGATTGTTACCAAAATTAGTCTTTTGTGGCCAAACCCATGTAGGACAATAAACCTATGCTGAATCTGTGAAGGAAGAGCCAGCCAAACCGGCTCATTTACCCTCAACATATTTGTGAGCACAGTCATGGAAAAAGCTGCTGAACCTGCGTGACACTAACCCTGCCGTGGGGTAGTTCATATGGTGTGGGCCTGTTAAAGGTGGGGTCAATGCTTTTCAAGCCTTTATAAGCTGATTAATATTACTGGAACATCATCATAACTCAGAACTTTGATTATAGTTTGAATGCAAGTTCACTGCATAATTCTTCTGTGACTACACCCAGTCAGCTACAGTAAAAAGGGCGTGCTGCAGCAAACAATGCTCCTGAGCTGCAAGTCAAACAGCTGATTCATGGCCTGAACTGAACTCACAGCCGGACAGGCATCCAGTCCAAGCACTTCCTGCTAGATAAATCAACCGGATGCCTGAGTGCAGCAGATTGGCAACCCTCATGACTCTCACCTTGAAGGACCTCCATGGGCAGAACTACCCAAGCGTTCTCCAGGTAGGAGATGTACAGGTAGCGTGCGGTGTTACAGGCCAACCCGATATACAGGACTCTGCAGGACAACAGAGAAAAAGTATGAAAAGTGTTCGTTACAATAACAGACACCTCCCATTTTCCATTACAAACAAACACACAGACCGGTTCAGCCTAAACGTCTTACAGCTTGAAACCAGGCCAAAAGTGCATTAGAAGATAAATCCCTGCGCCAATAAGGTAAAACCCGACCAAAATTCTCTTAGGTTATAAAAAGCAGGCCAGAATGTCTTAACAGGGTAAAACATTTCATTGAAGATAAAAGCAGGCTAAAAATGTCTTCACTGGGTGAAATCAGGTCCAAAAGTTTCGGAGAAGAAATAAATAAGCTAAAAATCTTAATATTGTGAAACCAGGATGAAAATATATTTTAATTAGACAAAACTAAGCCACACACTTCGCATGGTGAAACTAGACCAACAGTCACTTAACAGGGCGAAATCAAACACACAAAAAAAAAAAAAAACAGAAGATAAAACCTGGCCAAATATGTCTTAATATGGTGAAGCCAGGCCAAAATATCTTGAAAGATAAAACCAGGGTAAAATGTATTAGAAGATAAAATTGGATCAAAAAAAGTCTTAGAGAGAATCTAGGCCAAAATTGTCTTGGAAGAAAAAACAAGGCCAAAATGACTGAAAATAAAACAACTGATATGAAATGACGCACGATTTGAATTTTGCATAATTGAAACCAAGCAAAAGTGTCTCAGTATGATGAAAACTGGCCAAACATTGTCTTAAAAGATAACAGCAGGTTTTATAAGATAAAACCAGGCTACAAAAAGTCTTAAGAAAGTTAAACCAGGTGTTTGAATTATTCACCTCCCCCGAAATGTAACAACAACATCTACAACCAATAAAAACGGAACAAAAATGTCAGAACCAGTCAGTTCACTGTGCATTGGTTATTATATAAGAGTGTGTGTTAGACACAACAAAAGACACCGCAAGAGGAAATGGCTGTGGTCATGTACACGGTGTTAGACACACTCTGGTCCTCCTCTGATCTGTGCTTGTATGCCAACATTAGAGCTTTGGTAACAGTAGCCAGTTTTTAACTACCTTTATAACCATAACTAAAACATTATCATAAAATTATCATGATGGCATGTTTCCCTAAGGACGTGGCAGAAAAGCGTTCGCGCTGCTGGTCAGAGACCACGAACGTAAATGCTGACAGTGCCTGTCAATCATAGTAACACTAGCCAATCACACGTGTCTGCGAGTTTGTTTATGTGAAACAGGGCGGATAGCGCTTTGCTCCGAGTGCGTCACGCTGCCTTGTGATGTAGCGCATCTGTAAGGAATTAAACTTACATGCATTAAGTGTGTTAAAAGAAAATACTGGGGAACTCTTAGGCCTGACTTTGCTTAAGTTTTGCTTAGGCATACTTAGGAATGACGTTGCTGATGCGGAAAAAAAGTCACACATTGTAAAAGAAATCTTTGGTCGTAATTTGAGATCAGTATTAGAATGCACATCGTGACGATTCAGCAATGATGCGAACATTTGTGGCTGTTCCGATTACAATCTCAGCATGTTAGCGTTGCTATGGCGCTCCAATCAATAAGAACACGGAAAACTCATGGGACAGCAACAAGCATGGGAGTGGTGATGTGATGGAGAAACGTGAACATGCTAAGAACATGCTAATGGACAGGGAAAAAAAACCCTTTGATGCTCACTTTGAAGAAAGTTTTTGTTTAAGCGAGGCTGTTTCCAGCACGAGCCGATTTCCTGATGACTGAGGACGTAAACAGAACGCAGTACTGTTCTTTAATCGCAGGTCTGTTCGCGGTGTTCTTCAGCCTTGTCCGTAAGCGGCAGGTGTGTCTGCAGGCTCTCATTCCAGCCAAACTGGAGCCGAACGTGATCGCTAATTGAAGCCCCAGATGAACTGATTAAACAGGTAGAGACAGGAGTGACTCCTGCGTGGTAATAATGAAAGCCCGCAGCTGCAGGCTTTTGTGAACAAGGATGAAGAAACCTGGATCTTCATCATATCTTTGGCAGTGGTAGGTCAGTGGGTAAGACGTTGGACTAGTGATCAGGTCATGAGTTCAAATCCCAGCACTGCCAAGCTATCGCTGATGGGCCCTTGAGCAAGGTCCTTAACCCTCAACTGCTCAGTTGTAAGTCATTCTGCATAAGGGCGTCTTCCAAATGACATAAATGTAAATGTAAATATCTTTAGCCAAGACTTTTTTTTGAGTATGTTTCTAGACACGTTAACGGTCTCGGTCACTGCTGAGCTGCAAAGCCAGCTAGCGCTTTAGCATTTTCTCATTCTAATTTATACATTTTCTGTGTGGATGTGCATGTGCAATTTTACTATATTCTGTAATGCAAATCTTTACACTTTTGCACATCCTGTATATCAAAGTGTACTCTGAAACTCCTAACACAGACACTATAATGGAACAATAATGAAATTTTTGACATTATTTAGTGCTATCGATACCGAATTTTAATCATGACTTCCAATTGGTCATGATTTATCTGATTTAATTTGTAAAAGCATTATTAATTTATCCTTTTGTGCTTAGAGAGGATCTGGGGGAAGATGACGGAGGGAAAGCATGAGGACAAAGTTTCTTAAAAATGAAAGCCACACCCTTTGCACAAAAATATACTTCTCAATAGATATACAGTGTGTGTATACATATGCTGTTAACTAGCTCATTTCTGAGATAAACCTAATGTTCACGATTAAAAAAAAAAAACCCTCAGTGTGTACTTCACGGTTTTTCAGTCTATATGGCTGCCCTTAGACTTCCATTACAAGTGACTTTTAGAGTAAAAACAAATAAAAGTGCATGGAAATGTGTTGAAATGATAATCACCTATACACACACACACACACACACAACAATGTAAGTTCAGGTTGAAAAAGCGCTGGAGTTTTCCTTTAAACCACCATAAATGGTGCTAAAAACAGATCATTAAGGAAAGGAAAACCCTTCCTGTGTGCAAGTAGCATCACGAGCCACCAAATTCAACATGCAAACGTAGCTGTGATGTGACGTGCATGGAGATACCTATGCAAATCAGGAGACTTCCACACGTAACCTCGTCTTAGTCACTGGCTTTCGTTTGCTTTCTGAGCACTGAATCGATCTAGCGAGCAGGATGTCAGGGGATCGATGGCTAAATGCACCGAGCCGAGCTGCACATCTGGTTAGCTAATGGAAGGGATCGGGTTACGCTGACCCTGGGGTCCCGTTAGAGCTGAAATCAGACCGCTAAACATAGGTTGGAGTGCTGAGAAGCAGTGCACAGATCACATCCTGATCAAACCGGTTTTGTATATTGAATACAACACAATTGCAAGCTGTGATCCACAGGGTCCAAGCACCATTCGTAAATAACGTTCACAGTGACCAGTTCTTGCTAATTTACACAGAACAATAGAGTCCATACAGTTTACGAACACACTGTTCATTAGCATGCACTGATAAATAATTTCAATACGAGTTATAATACATGGATAAGTAGTGATCACCGGGGTCCAAGCACCGGAGTGTTCACGTGTGTTCATAACAGAGTGCCTGTACAACCTGGTCATTCACACTAGTGTTTAGAGATGGACACAGACACAAAGTCTACATCAGTGTGTTGGGATTGGAAGCATGGCACTTCAGGACGTTAGGAGATGGTGAGTTTCCAAGCTTTTGGCTGATGGTTACAAATTGATCCAAGTTTTCCCTTTCACATGGACGTCAGCAAAAAAAAAAGGGTTTTGTGTAGAATGCAAATCAGTGTGTCTAGCCTGAATAATTTGAATATGCGAGTATTCATTCTTTACGTTGGTCTTGGTTTCTCTATACAGTGTTTACTGCCTACTCCCTGTATAAGTGCATCACACAGGCAGTGAAAGGAGTCTGATTCAGGAATACACACACACACACACACACACACACACACACACACACACACACGTCGTCTCGGATCAATAATTTTAAAGTAGCGCATTATTTAGATCACATGACTGACTTCCTGGAATTTATCTGCATTTGAGTTAATCCCAAATGACTCACAGTTCGATCATATAGTGCACAAGACAGAGAAGAAACCATTTCTCCACCCTATCTAGTGCACTATTATGTTCTGGGAGTCATTTGGAATTCACCTCAATGCACAGAACTTCCAGGAAGAAGGTCACGTGATCTAAACAAATCCCTGAATCAGAGTCAATCTAATACAAGACTTACACTGTATAAAATATTTTTGTATTATCCCTGCTAAACCTAACAAAGCCATAATTTTGGGGGACTGAAGTGGAGTCAACAAGATGAACACTTAAGTCTGTCATTGTTGCACAGCTACTGAAACAAGCGACTCTTACCCTACGTTCACACTAGCAAAAGAAAGTGTCAGCATGGCTGTCCGTTTCCTACATACGCACTTGACACGGAGCAGGGACAACGCGACACTCACACTGAGATGTTCTGAAGTCTGTGCAAATCAGATAAAGTGATAAATGAAGAAGGTGAGAGATCCAAACTATTGGCTAAAATGGTTCCTCAGACCAATCTAGCTCCTACCTTCGATTAGTTCACATTTCTGATGCAGAAAAATCTTATCCTGTCATGAACAACTCCTCATTAAATATGTAAAGTGATGTTACAAAGAAAAATAAAACTTGGAAGAAGCAGCAGAGATTGTAGTTTCCTCTGTTGAGTGTATGTAGCTAGAGAAGTTAGCTCATGTTGTTAAATACGAGGTTGAACACATTGTTTAATTAGTGTTTAACTAGTCATTTTAAGAGCTATATGTAGCGACTACTGCTCCTCAGCGGAACATAAAAACATGCTGGACAGGCCACGCCCACAAGCAATTACATTAGGGCTTGCTACAAGCCCCGAAGAGACCAACAACAAGTGACAGAGTAGAGATGTAACCTGGTGTGAAAGCAGTGTTACACTATAGGCTAGTTTCTAAAGTCACGTGAATGTAAACAAGAAGAAGCACTCATGAAACATTGCTAATTCTTAAAGTCTTCCACTTATTTTATGAGCCATTAACTACTACCGAGGAGTGTGACATCAGAAATGAATTCATTGCTGATCGCAGGCACGCCCAAAACAGGTGGAAATTCCAATTTTTTGGTTTCTGGTAAAAAGAGTTATACGCTCAATCACACCTCCACCAATTATATCTAACTTTAGTAATTACTTCACACTCATAGTTAAAACCTTCAGGCTGCTTCATAGTGACATCACTCAGGAAACATTGTACAGCAGACGGAGGATGTGTTTAAAACCGTGTCCTCACCCACACCTCTCTCTCTCTCTCTCTCTCTCGCCACTGTTTGCTCGTGCCCTTTATTTTACAGCTGGTAAACACCCGAGACCGCTGCTGTAATGCTGCTCAGCACTAAAGTCAACAAACCGGCAGCGCAAGTACCTTTCACTTCCTCAGTACTAACTACGAGTACCAAGGTGTTGGGTTACACTTCACCTGCTTACTTTAGTGCTCAGTGAATCAGAAAGACACGTGAATGTTACACAGTAATCATGACCGGTCTGATTTGGATACGGCTGTATTTGATTCATTAAACAGTTGAAGGATGTGTTGATCTGGGTTTTATTTTATTTAATGCAAGATCAACCTGAACTCAGATAAAAACCTAGAGTTGGGATTAATTCTGATCTTCCACCATGATGGATCTGCCAAGAAAAGCTAACTAAAAATGTTTTCTCTAAATCTTAAATAAACAGATAAGTTTTATGACGGCATTATGGCAATATAAACCTCCTCAGATGGCAAGTGAAAGGCTGAAAATAATGAACATTTAAACATTATTTTAAACCTATTTCTAGGCATTTTTAAAAATCAAGCTTGTTTATATAAAACTGTCAATGTGAAAAAAATTAAAAACATCTAGAAATAGGTTTGAGCTCAAAATATATATTATAATAAATTCTTATATACATTGTCATGAAGGGTGCCAATATTTGTGTACATGATGCTCAACATGTTTCCAATTTCTGATTTTTTTTTTTTTTGCATAAACTGCTTACTCCTGTTCTGTTTTTTGCCACCATTTTGCTGCACCAGAGCTAATGCAAAGGATTCTGGGAAACAACAAACAAGGAAGATAATATATATGTATATCATAGATGTACACTGAGGAGTGTGTGTGTGTGGCATGTCACACTGATGTCTCAGATTCCTGAGAACGCTGAAAATGAGCTTAAGGTTGAACGCTGGGCTCAGTTTCACGCCGGAGATTAGCAGAAACAGGAAGGAGTTCAGGCGAGGACGTGAAACGCCAAAGATGACTTTCAAAACCCGCTCTCGGAGCTCACACATCGTCATAATACCAAAAAAACCCCAGCTCTCTCTGTGTAAAGCCTTGTAGCTTCCTTGCACTGGCCAATGCAGATGTGTGAAGGCTTACACACTTACACACACAGGAAGCTACAATACGCACATCTGAGTCATAAGCACATTCAGTTCCATACATGCTGTCATGTTCATGCTGTAATCAGTTTATACACCTTTAAATCAATAATCATTATTTTTTTACAGTGATTTAAACAAAACAAAAAAATATCCCAGAAAATACTCATCAATCTGTGCGTTTATTAGTCCTCAAATGATAATTACTCAATTTTTTGTTAATCACAGTGACGTGTACGCTGAAAGCAAACACTTTTTAACATTTTGTTTCCTTCTGTCTGTTCTTGTCGATTTTAAAGGAATGCTAATATGCTTAGCGGCTAAAGCAGTGACTGAAAGTGAATGGCCACCAGTTAGCACCACCAGTATGCAGCTAGATCTCGGTGATCTGCAAAACATCCCATCATATAATATCACTATATTTTTCCGATGCATGATATTTAGACTTCATAACACACGAGCATGTAGTAGCTGTGGGTGATACGTAAGGAATAATGCAATAGGTGTCATGCTGTTATAGGAAAATAATCAGTGACAAGGTGGTATGATGAAGTGACGTCTTACTGCTTCCACCTTCAAGCTGATTAATTTCTTGTAACAGACGATCTGAAAGTGTTTTATGTTCATAAAGACAAACAAGTGATTGAAAAATGGATTTAAGTAACACCCACAGGACTCGATCGGTGTTATGAAAGTACTGGTGATATCCACAGAACTCTTAGGAGGGATTCTGTGATTGAATTTACCTGATGTGGCCAATGAGCTCGATAAGCTTGTGGCTGATGAAGTAGGCGGCGAGCTCGGACGCATGGCTGAGCACGGAGCAGACCCCGAACAGCGTGGTGGTCCCTTTCAGGTCCTCCAGGTGCCAGTAGAGGAATGTGAACACGAACCCGTAACCAAAGCCCATGAACCAGGCCACGAAGAGTACAGAGCCGTAACGGATCCCACACAGCAGACGGATCAGGTCCTTGAATGGAAACCTGGGGGGGTCGTTAGGCCTGGGATACACCGGGACCGCCTCCATGCTGGACTCAGACGTGTTCCTGACCACATGAGGGATTTCCACCTGTTGCTTCACATCCAGTTCAGATGGATCAGACCTGGTGTCAAAGCGGAATTGTGTTGCAATGATGAGGGCTAGAGTCATCAGCACACCGAAGACGATGAAGGCGATCTGGTAGTTCTTGTAGTCCGGCATGCTGCATCCGGCCCCCTGGATGACCAGGGTGATGTGTGTGTGGTCAATCCAGATGCCTACACATAACATGGCTATACCCCAACCCAGAGAACCCCACATCCTTTGGAGGCCATAGCGGTCACGCTGCCTTCCTAGGTACTGCAGAGTCACAGTGTCGACAATGGTCACCGCCGGCGCGCTGAAGAACTCCCCGATGATGATCACCAGAAGGATTATGAGGAAGATGGTGTCCACTTGGCTTTTATCATAAACGATAGTGTTCTGATTAGGTGTAGCTGTAGTGGAGAGTGACGTGCTTGTGTTATCGCTTCTTACAAATCGAGCCAGAGGGCTATAAGCCCCAGACAATGTCTGAAACGTTGATGGCACGCCGAACAAATCCCCTGTGAGGTACCGACGGTTTCTGGTGTGGTTCCCAGAGGAACTTGGAGTTGTTATGTTTTGTGATCCGTTCTCTACACAAGTCATGTCTGCTGGCTTGACGAAGCCGATGCCGCAGTTGAACACCACCCAGCAGAAAACGGAGAACAGCAGGACGGCCTTGCCCTTGTTGAAGCGGTCAGCTACTACACCCCAAAAGGGTGCGCTGCAGAACTCGATGAAGTAGCGGATCCCCACCAGGAGGCCGCTCTGGCTCGGAGTCATGCCAAGCTGCTTGTAGTAGACAGCCAGGAGGGGTTGCAGGGAACCGTATGCGGCATAAAAGAAGAAGTAGAAGATCTTGGAGATCAGGAGGCGCTCGTCTATTCTCAGGCACATCCGCTCCAGGCAGTCTGTACTGGATGACGATGGCGGGGACGGGGAGTCAACGGAGGTAGATGATGGTGTTTGACTTGGTGGAGTGCTGTTTGCTGTCCCCAATGACAGCGTATTAAACGGCTCAGCCAGGATATATCTCCTCTTCTGTTCCTCCTCATCGTCAGTCAGGATGGCCATACGATCGCTCGCCATCTCTGAGACAAGAAAATACACCTCATGTAACTCAAGCATCCATGAAATATAATGCTTACTTAGTTCTTTGACAACTACCTTAGTGTGACTAGCAAGAATGAGAACATGCTCGTTATTAGCGGCGTTATGCTGTGGTGTGACTTCTGTATCAAGACACTGCAAAAAATTACATCACTGTTACAGTGCAAAGATGAACAGTCACATGCCATGTGGTTAGAAATGGATTGAAAATAATTGACAAAATGGCCTTCATTCAGCCGGGTGTGTTTATATCCCTGTATGTTCTGCTGCTACTTTAAACACTGAGTGTTTTGGCTTTGTGATAGCTCATGTGTTAACCCTGCTCTCTCTCTCTTGTTTCGAAATGTTTTTCATTCTGCCTTAAGAAGAGTTCAGCTACAGAACAGATACTTTTATAACAATATCTTTTCAAAAATGCATTATCTTTACAGTTTGAGAACACAGCAAAATGCCAGGGTGGTAGGTTTGTGTTTGACATCCTGTGTAAATATACAGTCTCACCACACCCAGAGTTCTATTACTGCGGGCAGATGATGTACCTCATGATATTTCAAGGCAGTATATATAGACTGGTCTGAGCAGACAGGAAGTCTAAAGTAACTCAAATAAGCACTCTTTATAACTGTACTGAGCAAAAGATGTCTCAGCATGCACACAACTTCAAACCTTCAAACTTAGTCCAGATACCTTTTGTGGATGGACTACAACAGAAGACCACATCAGGTTCCACTCCTGTCAGCCAAGAACAGGAATCGGAGATGGTTTTCTGCTCATCACAGTTGTAAAGAGTGATTATTTGAGTTGCTGTATTCTTCCTGGCAGCTTGAACCAATCTGGTCAGTTTTCTTTGACCTTTCTCATCAACAAGAAGTTGTTCATAACCAGCAGAACTGTCACTCTCTCAGTGTCCCCCCCCCGCCCCGCCCCCCGCACCATTCTGTGTAAACTGTAGAGACTGTGGTGTGTCACATTTCCAGATCATCAGTTTCTGAAATACTCAAACCAGCTCAAATCATCTGGTACCGACCATGCAACCATGATCACACTTGATGTGAACATTAACTGAAGCTCTTGACCTGCATCTGCATGATTTTTTTGTATATTGTTGCTGCCACATGATTAGATAACTGCATGATTGTGCAGGTGTTCCTAATAAAGTGGACAGCAAGTATAGATAGGTTTACTGACAATATGCCAGCAAAAAATATGTGCTGCATTTAAAAAAAGTTAAACATTTAAACGTTACTTTTATTTATGACCAGTAAAATATATACTACAAAGGATGAAAAAATGTAAACGCAAATAAATCTGAAAAAAAAAGGCAGGAAATTACGGGGGAAATAAATTAAACACTAGAAGATTATGCAATTGGCTGCTGGTTATTTAAAAAAACAAACAAACAAACAAAAAAATCACAACATCAGTGTTAGCTGAGAAAAATGTATCGTGATATAATCACGATATCAATTTATATGATCATATCGCCCAGCCCTAAGGTGTGAGATATGATGTAAAAAGCCACATTTTGACAGATAAGTCAAAATCATAAATAAAAAAAAATCAAAAATAAGTCATAAGTAACAAATTTAACCCAAAACAGCTATAAAAAGAACATCACTACTTGATCAGAGAGATGATATTCTTCCTGATAATCCATTTTAAACGCATTTACTGTCTAATTCCTGAGCTTACATTACCTGAATACATTCATACTGCATGTATGTTTTAATGAGCATGAGCGTTTTAAATGATGAATGCTGTCTCATGAAACACCACACTCCTGCTCAGAATGGCAGGACAGCTCTGCTCTGTCAACTCACCTCTATGTTATTATTCCTCTGAAGTTCCTGCTAAGACCTCTGCTGATCAACAAAATAATAAACTCCTTCACCCATCATGGGTCTCAGCGCGCGCGCACAGGACTCACACAGCTCCTACACAGCTCCATCTCGCCCGGGATCAAGTATATAATGTAAATAAATAAGACAAACTCAGTGTAGATGTTTCCTGAGTGAGTGCGTGAGAGAGAGAGAGAGAGAGAGAGAGAGAGAGAGAGAGAGGTGTTATTATTGGCAGCAGCTGCCAGAGCAGCGACACCGCCGAACACATGACGTCTGCGTCTCACCTGCGCCACCTCTGATTGGTCGAGCGCACCGGGGAGGTCGAAGCTGATTGGCTGGAGCTTCACATGCCTTGAAATTGTGTAATTATAAAGAAGTGCGGCTCCTAAAATTCACTCTGGGTGTGTCATGGAGAAGTTGTATAGAGCGATTAGTGATATGAGTCACTGTTTCTAGATGACAGAAAAGAACAGACAGACAAAGAGATACATTTTTATTTGTGGTGGAATCAATTCCAACATCAGACGTTACTAAGATACCGATAGATGACAGGTGTAAGTATTTACCGCCACCTAGTGGTCGATTTTTTTTTTATTTAAAAAAAAAATCATTTTCTAAATATAACAGTTATCATTTTTTTCTTGCACTTATTGACGTCTTTAAAATGTAAAATAATAAATTCCACAGACCCTACAAATATTAACCAATTATTCAAACATTAGTCTTAAATCTTAAATATAATATGTACAATAATACACATTTGGCTATTTATTACAGCTATACAGAGCTTTTATTCCTGGACTTCCTGAACTTTCCACCAACACATTAGTGTCCATTAGTGTTTTTTTTATTTTTTACATTTGGATTAAACCTAGTCTATGCAAAAATACTGTAGTGTCATTCCCTTCATTTTTATTTATGTCTATATTTCTACACATACGTACATCTATATTTCACACTTGATTGACAGTGTAAAGTTGGTAATATTTTGTGCATTTTATCTTGTTTTATCTTATCAAACAGAGTAATATAACTAATGTAATGAAATATGATGTAATTATAATAATTCAACTATAAATATAACTAAAAAAATATAAAGGAAAATGGTGGGCTGTGATTTTCGTCTGTGTGTGACGCACACAATTGAGCTTGAATAGATTGGTAAGTGATGCTACAGCAGAAAAAAATGACTTTTTTCCAAACAAAAAAATCTGTTTTTGAACTCAAGCTCTTCATATCATCACACCTTCACTTTGCCAAGCCTTCTTTTCAGTGATTGTTATTCTGGTTTTACTGTATATATTTAAAAAAAAAAAAAATCATGGACCCTTCTTTGAGAACCACTGATCTTGCTGAAGTAATAAAATTTAGGAAGAAGGACAACAGACCACAGGTTACTTTATCTGGACTAATGTTCCTTTATATCAATTTTAGTCATTTGATATGTAATAAAATTACATAAAAGGTTCAATATATAGTATAGTAGACTGTAACCACCTGAATGCCCCTCTCTTTCCCCTCTCTTTCCAAACATGTATTGGAGCGTACAGTGGCCGTCAGGTGCCCATGGTGTTCTTCCAATTACTTACATTCACACTCCCTCGTTTTTTCTGTGGAAAATAATAAGTATTATCCTCCATTTTTCAAATTCGGAATTCTCAAACTGGTTATCCAGCACCAGCAAACACTGATTCCTCTTATTTCTTCTTCTTTGTCTTTCTTCCGGTGCTTCCTACTGGATTCACGCTGCTACTTACAAAACGTAATGCGTGGAAATCCCTTTCTAGAGGCTTGTCCATTCTGGGTTATTGTAGCGGCGCAACATGGCGGCTCCATAGAAGTGGACCCGCTCCCTATGTAGATACAAAGGGCTCGTTCTAAATTTACAGAAACACAATGGTACATCGTTACAGGTAATTACAGGTGAAACTCGAAAAATTTGAATATCATGCAAAAGTTCATTTATTTCAGTAATTCAGCTTAAAAGGTGAAACT
>JAQQZX010000036.1:25703518-25719794 GCA_030068355.1 Notoglanidium maculatum
TTTTTTTTCCCTTCTTCTTTTTTTTTTTTTTTTTAACTTTCTGCCCTCAGCATTCCTGAAAACCCTCCACTGGCACTTTTTATTCACTCAGAACTCTCGTTAAAAAACACCTAAGCGTACACGTTTACCTCAGTAAACACGTCTCACTACATACAGTGACGATCCAGGTGTAACTATGAGTATTAAATGTCATGACGTTTACCTGAAAGCCTACGATCTGAAAATTAGTTTATATACATTAAACTTAAAATAAATACCTAGATTGTGTATGTTAGTATTATTAAACAAACATCTAATTTATGTAGAGTACTGTGCAAGAGCCTGAGGCTATGTAAGGCCTATGCATTCATTTTTTATTATAAATATAGTTGGGAATGTTTCTTTTCTAACTTCTGCATGATTGAGTCAGTGCAAAAAAATTTAGATTTCCATCTATTACTCTGCCATATTACATAGTTTCCTTATAAGTGTGCACAAAGTGTAACCAAGATTACTGATGTTTATTAATCAAGCACCCTATTGTCACACTACATACTGACTTTGTTTAGTTTATTACCATGTACTCTTCTTTAAAGTATTTTTATTATATAAAAAAAGGTAAATTTTCACTATTTTTGAGGACATCTTTGCTTTAGACAATTTCTTTGCATGTGACTAAGACTTTTGCACAGCACTATATTATTATTATTATTATTATTATTATTATTAATTACAATAAATACTTGGTCAATATTAGACGTCTTACAAAAATAGTCTAGTTAATACACAATTTTTACAGTTAACACATTATGTACATTAACAGTAAGCACCTAGTTTAATACAGTTTCTGTACAATGAATATGTACATATAAATATAAATAACATATAAGTAGTTTGTATACATTATGTACATATTACAGCAAACACCAAAAACCACTGTGTGTGTGTGTGTGTATATATATATATATATATATATTAAAAATATATATATATATAAATATATTATTCTTATAGTAGATACCTGATTTATCTAAGTAATTTACATTATTACAGTAAATACCTTGTTCATGTGCATTACTGGCACATGATATAAATGCTTAGATTAAATACAGTACTATAATAAATACCCAGTTTATATACATTAAACATATTGCAAAACAATCTACCTACCTTATATATATATATATATATATGTATGTATGTATGTAACATACACACACATGTATGTGTGTATGTATGTATTATACTTGGCTTTCTATTATCTTGACCAGACACTTAAATTTGCCAGTAGCTTCAACTTCTTTGGTAATATCTGTATTAAAATATTTTAGTATTAATTTATTTATTTATATTTAATTTAGTTATAATATTATTATTTATAACAATTTAGTTGTTTAAATATTCATTTATTAAACATTCCTCCTATGTTAAATGTATTTTTGATGAGAGTTCTTTTTGAATATTTGTCCAGGTGGAATTTTTATTTATTTATTTATTTTATTTTTTTTAAATCTTTCTGTGATGTTGCTTAAATGTTTATCTAAATTGGAAAGTGTTATTGTTTTAATATTGTTTGTTATATTGTCATAATGTGCTGAGGAAATTACATTTTTGTTTTCTTTTTTTTTTTCTAACTTTTTTGTTTCTTGGTAAGTATGAATTTAATGATGCAGCGCTGCAGAGAGAAATGCACATTTCCTCATCGTTTCAAAGCACAGATGCTTTGCTGGAGCTGCGGAGAGTCCTTTACATTGTTGAGAGATGCAGAATAGGTGGGACACGGGTGAACAGTTTGAGAAAAACTCAGCTGAATGCTTAGCCTTAATAATTGTTTGTTTTTACAAAATGCATCTTATAGTCATGAATTATTTGTTTTTAAAGTTGTGTTGTTAATAATGAAGTCAAACTATGAATTTGTACTCACTGTAATAATCCTAGTGCTAATTTCTGTGTTTAATATATTGAGAGTGAGTCACAGTTAAATGAAACAAAATTTTAAGTTAAATTGTGCAATCCCATTAAGACTACTGTAGTAATGAGGATAATTTAAGCTTTCGTACTTTAAACATGCAACATTTGCTGCTGCTCATGAGCTTTGATGATGAGCAAGTTGTGATAAGTTTTAGGAAGGCGTGTTAGTTATAATTTTCCGTAAGCGAGCACATAAGAGAGAAAGCTTCTTGCTGAACCTGATGGATCATTACAATCCTTCAGCGTGTATCAGCAAGGCATCCATTATGTGATACCTGACACCGAAGCATTACAGACACACCTGTGTACTGTTGATGTTTTAGGGCCTTGTACATAGGCTGGGGATCAGTGTATACAAATGTCTCACCATTTTGTATCTCTTCACAATGAGAAATGACATAATATATTTAAATACTTTTCAGTATCTGCTGTTTCACATGCTGTTTGAAATAAAGTTTATGAATTTCTTTAGTTTTAAGTTGTACATTTGTCACATTTTTTTTAAATAGATCAATTGAATCAAATTTCTTAGCCTCACATAATTAAACTGAATTTAAAATATCCTTGTTGTCATGTTCTATCCATATATAAAAGTTGGCTAATGTATATAGTTTTAACCAATAATAGAGCTACATAATCAAAAATGTTTTAAATTAACATTTAAAAATGTTACAAAACAGTGTGTAGTGCCATGGGGAAAATGTATTACTAAAAACTAAATGTATATTTTAATAGAAATAGAACTAAATAGAAATTTAACTGCTAAATATATTACTTAAAAGTAGAAGAAATATACAAAAAGTATAATAACAAAATACACAAAATTAATTAGGGTTTTCATTTTTAGGATTTTTTATTTCAAAAAGATGGTATCGGTGAATACAATCATGTACACAACTGTGAAACTGAAATTAAATAAATTTACTTCAGTGTGTAGTTTCATAAGAAAAAAATTGCATAGTTGACTTTTCTAAAAAAAAGTCCATTTCTAACTCCATTTATAAAAAAGTTGGGACACTGTGTAAAATGTAAATAAAAACAGAATGATTTGAAAACATAAACCCTTATTTAATTGAAAGTAGAGCAAAGACCACATATCCAATGTTCAAACTGAGAAATTTTACTGTTTTTTGGAAAATATCCATTAGCATACTGTCCTAGGAATGTTAATATTATATGTAATATTTAACACGGAACTAATTTTTAAACATACACTTAACTGCTAAATCCCCATTTTCAACCTTAATCTAGAAAAAGTATGCTAAAAGTCTAATTGCACTAAAGTTATTCTGTATATAATAGGCAGTATTAGTGTTTGTCATATTTTTCACAGTTTATCAAAACTGATTTAAAACTGTCACAAGAACTTGTAAAATTTAAACCTAACTGCTGAAATTTCTCACCTTAAAAAGTATAAAAAGTATAGAATGTGTGTAATTGTAGAGTAAGCTTATTGCATACATGAATTCCCTGTTAGTGTGTTCTCACAGTTTCATATTAGGCCTTTAAATCTGTCACAAGACCTGAAGTTATTTAAAGTACTAAAAAAGATTTAAAATGGTCTCGTTTGGAAAGTTTAAAATTAACTATAAGCATTTGTACTTCAGAAAATCCATGATTTGATTTTAATAGATACTTAAATTTAAATGACCTGATTAAACAGTTAACTTCTTTGTTTCTCAGGAATCCTCTGCCTACAATATAATGAAACAAATACATCACCATAAAAGAAATAACTTCATTATTTTGAATGATGCAGAAATGCAAATAATTTCTCATGGCATTGTACATTGTTCTTACTTTTATACCTTTTGTTTGTACGGTCATTTGTGAAACAGCAGATATGTGCTAATCAAATTATTTAGTCCTAATTCAAAAATTTTTCTGACTTTGACTCTGAATGCCAAAGGTTTTTTTGTTTCCATTCATTTTAAATGAAATTCCTCTGTAATTTTTAAAAATTATATTAAGGATTAGGCAAAAGTTGATACATACACAGATCTACATGTGGTTAAGTTTTGGTCTGTAACTAAAACAAGCGCAATTCTGATCAAATGATGGGTAAGGATTTAATTTTGATTACTACTAAAATTTAATTTTGGTTAATATAAATATATCTAACACCAAGAAATATTTTATTTCTGCTTTACAGTACACTAGATTTGAGGTTACAGTGCAGAATACCAGGCGATAGTATGTACCTTAATATTGGAATGGCTCGACCATCACAGAACACGACTATACATGACTAATATCCTGTGCATTTTTCTTTAAAAATGTTAAATCTTACCACAGCATCAAAATTTGTATGATTATACTTTCCGCATTAATTAAACTAGGTTTAAAGCCACACTGGTTTTGTGAAGGCCTTTTTTTCATATGGACAACATGGCATTCAGACTCACTGTTCATTAAAAATTCCACTTTTAAATCAGTACCAAAATGTTAGTTCTGCTGTTGAGGCCATGATGAAATGTGCACGCTGCAGTCGCTCAACAGGAAATGTTAAGATTTGTGTTTGTAATTGCTGTATGACTGTATATTTTAGTAGTACTAGTAGGGTTGCTGCAGGTTAAGGCAGAACTGAAGATTGTTGTAAGTATGTTTTCCTGTGACAGGTTTAGAACTTCATAAGCACCCAAGTCAGGGAGTACCTCAGGTCTAGAATAAATGTACAGCAGCAGGTAGGAATTGGAGGAAAGAAGGGCTCTTTTTATTTATCTTTATTTAGAAGTAATGTTCGTAGAAGTTTAGTAGGTGCAATCAAATTTACAGCAATTTATAAAATTATTTAAATTCTAAAATAAAATTAGCATTGTTAATGTAGAATATAAATTATAAAGCATATAAAGTACAATTTAAATGATAAGCAAAAGCAAATATAACAGTATAAATTTGAGCCACCTACCTCGGACAAAAGGTTGTCGAAACAAACAAAAAAAAAAGTAGACAAGACACTCAATTTCTGTACTTAAACTCAAATCCAATATTGTTGTCAAATACCCATAGCAATATATTAATATTCTGAATTATAAACAACATTTTAGGTTGCTGTTTTTTTTTATTTTTTTAGAAACAGTTTGTTAAATATGGGAAATTATATTCAAATATCAGTATCAACCTCTGTGAATGCTGATTGAATTATAAATGTAATAATTTGACCTTTCTATGAATTTGAAATGAAGAAACCGAATTGATGAAATGATGTTTTACATAAATTAAAAGTCCTAAAAATGAGGTGAGGGAATATTATGCATGAAAGATCTAAATAGAAGCAATATAGATAAAAATGTATATTGTTTTATGATTACTTAAGAACCATTTTCATTTGAATCATTGTTAATATTTTACAATTAGTTCCTTGGCATTAACATGATTCTTATGCAATCCTTTAAAAATTGTAGTGGGATCAAAGTAAAAAGAAACGTTTTAGATGTTCTTTTAGGTGCTTTTAGTAAAAGTCAAGTAAATACTTCCTTTTTTTTAATAGCAGAAATCTAAAATGTATGAGCTATCTAATAATGTAGAATAACTATAAAATAAAAAATATATACAACAAATATAAAATATTAAGTAAAATGTGTAAAAACAATTAGATTTTTATCATAGCAACTGGATATTTAATCCGTCAAATTTTGAATTCCTTTGAAGAAATTACAGTCATTGGGGGGAAAAAAAGTTGTCTTCCATGTCCATGGTTGAATTTGCTTTATGAACCCATTAAGAAGCTGAGCCTTTGAAGAGATGAAGAGATGAACTATTCATTGGAAAGAACCTAAAATGACCAACAGCATGTGTTTCGTTATTTCAGTCTTTCTAATGCTAAATCTTCATGGCTAATTGTTCTCCACTTAAATCCACACTACAGCTGGAAAAAACATGTCCCTCAACTGTAAAAGTCAAGGAGAAATTTTTACAATAACAAAATCTCTAAATAAAATCTCTCACTGTAAAGGAATGATGAAAACTGCTATTTCTTCTTTATTTTCCTTTATAATTCTGACTTGTGTCCGTTCGATTCATGTGGAAAAACAAAAATTGTTCTCATGCTCTGGAAAAGCACTGGGCATTCCGCATGTCTTCTACTTCTTCTTTCTTTTATTCCCTGTTCGGGGTCGCCACAGCGGCTCGCCTGTTGTCCGCTTCATCGATTTGGCTGGGATTTTTCTGCCGGATGCCCTTCCTGACGCAACCCTCCCAATTCATCCGGGCGCAGAACACTCACTGTGCCCCCTGGTGGCTGGGACCATTCGTACTCACAATCACGCCTATGGGCAATTTAGAGTAGCCAATTAACCTAATTCACATATTTTTGGACTGTGGGAGTTTTTGTGGCTTATTACCACTTGAAATTTACAGTACCTCCCTGGTTTGTATTCCTCTCCACATTCTTTAAAGAAGAACGCATTAGCATCAGGAAATATTTCAGAAATTCGTCCTTTCCAGCTCAAAGTCAGACATGTCCTATTTTTGGTCTCCATGCAGGAAAAGAAGATTTAAAGGCTTTCTTCTTTCGGGGCCTGTTTTAAAAATATATCATCAGTGTGTAGATAAGCTGTTTCTGACTTATTAATCCAGCGTTCCACTCTTTCAGTCTCCTCTGATTCTTGGATCTTTTCATCACGGGATGATTTCTTGCACTGTTTTTTTATCTTGCATTGTTATATAGTCGCTTCCTAATGACTGTGTCTGTTTCTAAATAAGAACCTCAGCTCTTTTGTAATGACGATGTTCCAGATTAAATATCCAGTTGCATGTACTGATATAATACAAATCAAAGCTACAATTTTAATAATTATACTTCTGCATAACTATTAAAAATAACTTCAAACATGGTCACTTTCTTAAAGAGCAAAAATATTCTCCGAGAAAAGGATTTCTGATGCTGGCAAACCATCCAAATAAAGTTTATTTAAAACATGTTCTAGCACACAAAGTAATTTTAATGCAATTTTAAATGTTGAAAGTAGTTTAGAAATAAGAGCATATGTTCAACTTGTATAGTTGTTAGAGTTCTATAATACAATTTGGTATAAAGTGAATGCACAAACTTTATAAATTGAAATAAAAATATGCTAAAATCTTTTCTTTTCTTTCTATGAGCCCTTAATCCACCATGTAAAACAGCTTAGAAATGTTTTAGCGAAAGCATTAGGAGTAAAGAACAACCTTAGAACTGTACATTGCCTTAACTCTAATTTATCCTGTCTTCTTTATATTTATTTTTTATTTTTGATGAGACTTTTTTTTGCGTAGAGGTTCATTGTTTTTTGTTTAAAAAGAAAAAAATGTCATCTGCAGAGTTAATATATTTCATGATTCAATGATTTCAAAAAATAATAATAAAAAACATGTTGTTTTGCTAATCTTGTCACTTTTATCCTTAGGAAAGTGACACAATCACAGCCAAACCCTGCAGATTGAACTAATTTCATATTGTTAACTGTTGCCAAAAAAAGAAAAAAAGTTTAGAGAAAATCTACACGTCTCAATGTTTTTACAGCCATTGAATTCGAAATGACTTGACTTTTTCAAGTAATCCTAGAAAAGGGGGAGAGCATTCCAAATAGACACTGCTGACTCACTCCAAGTTCCCTCAACGAAACTGCACTGTTGTGGCATTAGGAGTGTTCTCACTATCGCTCCCTTCAGTATCTACACTCTGGCAAACTGTTGAGGTATTTCTTGCGGTGATTGGTTTTACTGATAGGAAGTTTTTTGTACATAGAGAAGTTTCAAAAGACAAGACTTTTTGAATTTAGATATAGTTTGTTTCTTAGTCCTGCATGCTTTGCTAAATTTATGCCCTTAAATCAAAGGTGTGTTTTTATTTTCTTTATTTGTTTTTTTTTTTCCTGTAAACTAACCATAGGAGTTTTTTGTGTAGAACAGGTCTAATCTGTTCACCTTTTCACATCCCAGAATAAAAAGCATGGTTTAAAAGATGCCGTTAGGTCTAAGATGTGTTAGGCTAAGACAATAACAGCAGGGAGATTCTCTGAATAGTGAAGCAAAATATTTCAGAAGAGAAGAAGAAGAAGAAGGAAAAAAAACCCACAAATGCATCTGTCATCCAAGTTCATTATAATTCTATAAATGTAATTTATTGTAATTGCTAAATCAAGCTTCATAAATATTGCAGGTTGGTGGGTTTCATTGTCCTGGAGGAGGAACTAATTTTTTGTTGTTTTTATAGTATTTGAAAACATTCATTTGCTGTAAAAGCAAACAAAAACCAATATTATGTCTTTCTAGCTACATTTCAAAGTAGAAATCTCATAAATTAGTATGAAGATTACTACTACATTCCACTGAACCTGAATGTTCTAAAACATCTCGCATAAACAATAACTTTAAATTCATTTGAATGTATATTTTCTAGCATGTATGATAAAAATTTAGTTAGACTAACTAGTTAGATGGAAAGATAGACATTTTTAAAAATTGCTTATACTATGGTAGTTATATGAATATTTATATTTGTAAATACATTTCTAATATACTATTGTAATATAATAGTAATAGTTTTACTAACTATAATTATGTACAATATTTCCATATATATATATATATATATATATATGTATATGTGTGTTTTGTCTTGTATTGTACTTTATTTATTATTTATTTAACAGACATGTATTTAATCAACATTATTGCTTATGATGTGAATAATTCAGATTTAGCCAAGTGACAAATTTTAATCTGCTTTATTTATTAAATATATTTTTCCTGTTCTAACACACCTTAACTAAGTAACAAGTTAATTATCGGGACTTTCATAAGTTGGTTTAGGAGCTAAACAGATTAACTAGTATACAATTTACATATATACATCTAACTATATTAATAGTTCTCCATATAATATAGCAGAATACCGAGTGTAAATTCAGTAACTCATAAGACAAAAAACTGTTACATAAAGAAAAAATCTGACCTTTAACTTTCCTACAATAGATTTTAAAAGGCCACTTCTTTTTGTATGTAACTGTATCTGTTAGATTTCGGTGCAATTAACAAACTATGAATTGTTCTCTTTATCTATTTTGTATTATTTGACCACTGTAAGGTAAATCAAATACATAATAAATTACCATTACACATACAAATGCATAATAAAATACATATAACTACCATTATGTAATATAGTAAGTTAGGTGATAGAAAACATGACAGAAAACATGACATTTAAGACAAATTTGTAAAAAACCTAGCTACAGATTTCAAAATTTTATTGTTGTATTGCAGTAATGTCAGCAGGATTCATCAAATTAATTGTAAAAATAGGATAAACATTAAATTGTATCTTTTAATCAGATGAAGAACATAGGTCCATAGACTAAATAACCTAAAAGGGACAAACTGCTTGACATAAAGTTCTACTTTTAATTTCCTAAGCAGGTGGCATTTTGATTATGTACATGGATTACATTGGAAATAGGTTTTAAATTACAGCCCTTTAATGTGCATAAAGCTTTTTTGCAGCTTTTCTTTCTTAAATGGATATAAAAAAATAGACAAGTAAAGCTATAATATTATATCTATAGTTAATATCGCAGAAGCAGGATTCAAGCCATGTACAAAAAAATAAAAACATGCTTTATGCAAATGTTTTCAAACATTTTATTCAGTAGCTCCGGTTGAATTAAAGATATTTAAGAAAATATAAATAATAACTAAAATAATTTCTAGCAAAAGATGACAGAACTCTGAGGATTCAGTCAATTCAAGCAGGATGTCTGCAAAGGCAGCAATTTTGTTACAATTTGATGTATTAACTTTAAAAATACACATTTGCATGTGCAAGACGTGGTCTTATGTGTGTATAATTATATTTGTGTAGTTATGTGTTGTAAAATGTTTCAGCTGTACAATTTTATGAAATTGTATGAAATCCATGTAAAAGGGAATTTTTTTTATTATTAAATGTAATCATTTAAAGGGATTAAAAAAGGGATACATTTAAAAGGGAATTGCTTTATTATTATGGATAACCAGTAAAATCACAATAGTAATGACTTGATTGAAATTGATATTGAATTATATCATCTTTTAATGTTGTTTGAACATTCAGATTTTTTTCATTTTGGGAAAAGAATAAATTACTACGGTTGTATTAAATGGCTCACTAACAAATCAAGAATATGTTTGACAACATAAAAATGAGGCAAATATTTCTACTTGTTATTGGTAAAAAAAAAAAAAAAATGCTATAATATTAAATTTGCAAAAAACAATTTCTATTTCTGATTTACGTTAATCACCACTGATTACACAAAATTTAAATTAAAAATTGGGAGGGGGGATTTAAATTAAAACAAACAGAAAAAAATTATATTTGCTTGATATTTTTTGTCCATACTTCCTGTATCAGGGTGTTTCATGGGCAAGATTTATGATTAGCCTAAACACAATTTGTATTTAATAATTTACAATTTTTCAGATAATGTTCTGAAAGTCACATGACTTCAAAATGTTAAGTTTATAGATTGAAAAATAGTATATAACAACTATTCTGTGTATTATTTTGACATTTTCTTAGTTAAAAAACAAGTTTACAAGACTCCCAAGTTTACAGTTTAAAATGTGAAAAGTAACAGTTGGACCCATCTTGCACAGCACATGGTTTTTTTCTTTCTGCAAAATTTAGAAAAAGTATTTTCCTCAGATTTCTCGCATCTATGACTGCCTTTAAAATGAAACCCACCATGCTAAATTCTATACCTTTCAAAGTAAAGTTAATGGTTGCTGATGCGATTCTCCTGTTTGATCGCAGAACTGTGTGGATGCATTTGTGAGGTTTTTTTGTTTGTTTGTTTTTGTTTTTATTATTTTTATCTCATCAGATGTGTTAGGAATCAAGTGGGGAAAGTCTAATCAAGTGAACAATGTTTGACATCTTAATTTCCATTTTAAATGTTTTGTTAGGTATTTGATTTGATGATGCGTTTGTGTGTGTCGATGAATGTGTTTGAGGTGATTTTAGAAAGTCAGATATTTTAAAGAAATGTGAAAAAATTGTATTTGGATAAATAAATTCATGAATGAGCAAACTTTTTAAAATTTGGCTTTGATATCAGTTGATGAATTTACGCTGAGTGGTTGCGCTTCACAGACAGGGAAAAGCCCCATAAGCCTATTTTTTAAAGTAATCATGAATAAATAATGATTTTATTATGTATAATTCATTAAAACACCAAGTTTCCTGCTTTGGGATACAGGGGCTGTCCAATTTTTGCCTTCTCCCTGATAAAATGCCAAAGACTTGAGTTGTAGGTGATACAACAATGAATCTTTTGTCCACTTACACAAAAACATGAAACCCTTGAACAACTACACAGTGCTACACAGTAGAAATCATGTCATGTCCAATCTGTTATTTTTTTTATTTATGAATACTTCTGGAAAAAAAAATCTGATTAATACTATAATCAACGTAGTGTAGAATGGTTTAGATTTGAACATGTATACATTTATAGAGTGCCTCCAGAAATTGTACACTACCAGACACTACCAAAATCAGACAAGACTGAGTGCTCAGGCAAGATGGACAATTATCAGAGAAGCTTCCAAGAATCCAGGAGTTGCAGAGCTCACTGACTGAGCTAGAAGAATCTGTACAGACCCCAACATCATCATCAGTTCTTCACAGATATATGAGAGTGTATAGAAGAGCAACCAGAAGGAAGCAACTTCTGACAAAGGACATCTTTTGGAAGAAAATGTTTTGGGGAAGCCATTTGGGCTAAAGCCAAAGCATGTTTGGTACAAACCAAATACAGCCCAACACCAGGTAACACCATTCCTGTGATGAGGTGTGATGGTGGTATCAACATGCTCTGCGGCTGCTTTTCAGCAGGAGAAACTGTAGCTCTTGTTGCCATCACATGCAACATGGATGGAGCCAAATATAAGCAAAGCCAGACATTTGCATTTAGGGTGCAAATAAGTGCTCTCGAAGGACAATGAGCCAAAGCCTAGGAAAGAAAATACAAAGGAACAGCTTGGAAAAAAAGTGGCTGATTTAATGCCCAGACTCCAGTTGCAAATTTGTGGCAAGTGCTGAAAATTGCTGTCCACTAACACTCTCCTTCTAATTTGAGAGAGCTGTACAAAATTTGCATTGAGGAATGGAAGAAAATGCAAAGCTTATGGAGACACATACAAGACAATTTAAGTCAGTAATCACTGCAAAAATACAATTCATGCTCAGGGGTGAATACTTATCATTTGAACAGTTTTTAGACTTTTGATTTTTAAATAATACTGAGGACATCGAAATAATCGATTTAATTTTGACTTAGTTTCTGCAGAGTTGTTTCAAAATGAGCAAACAATTGTCATTCTGATGTCTTTAAATTTGATGTTGCAGTACAGCAAAAAGAGAAATAAATACATCTGCAAGCAGCAATAAAGGGGCCAACAACACTACCAGGGAATAAATGCCATGAAAAGAAATTCAGAAAGAGGAAATATAAGAACCTATGAACATAGATCAAACACCATAAGCACCACATTAGTTTCAAAACATCAAAGCATTGCTGAGATATGGTCACACATCCTGACAGCGGCCAGGTTTGTTTGGCAGTGACGGACAAGCAGATTTGAAAATCAAAAATCCCTCTGATGCCTCTTGTGAGGCTTGGAATGATGATCATCTGACAAATTTGAGGAAGATTGGACAAAATTTGTGGCCTGTGTAAAATTCTTAAATTTTCAACAAAATCTAATATGGCAGCTGTGTCAATTAGGTGGACATGAAAATTCCCATGGTATCCCAAGACTTATTTTTCTGAGGCAAAATGATCACTAGTTATTAGCCTAAACGCATTGCAGCACCCTCTATTGGTCAAATGACTACAACTTTTGATGAGCTTCCTCAGAATTAGGTCCCAAATCCAAAATACAAATTTGGTCTTGATGCATCAAAGCATTGCTGAGATATGACCTCACTTCCTGTTTGGTGGCTTTGTCATTTGCTTTTGATAACTTTTGGTCCCAACCGTCTGTAGATAATAGATACCAAATTTGATGGTGATATGGTCACCGACCTAGGACGAGTTCGCACAAACAGGTTTTTGAAATATTCGAAATGGTGGAAAATTAACACCAATGGGGACATTCAAGTCGGGATGTCGCAAGGATTCAGGCGAAGATCTCAAACCTAGGACAACTGGTCCAAAAGTTGTACGCAAAAATGTACCTTGAAATTTGGCCTGATGGTGGCGCTACAGAGCTGGATGGATTAACTCCAAATTTGGTCACTGAATACTTTCAACTGTCCTCTATCAATGTGCCAAATTAAAAAAAAAAATCTACCAAGTGGTTCTATGGGCTTACATAGACATCTATGGCAGAAAGTATAATTAATAATATGGAAAAATTGTAATAATTACAGCGGGTGCCTCACACCTATGGTGCTTGGCCCCTTATTACTGGAGGAGGTGGTGAATACTTTCTGGAGGCACTGTATATTGATTAGTAATGAGCCTGGTTATTTCTTTTTCGTAACGAGCCCTGTGTATTTTTTTCTTTATTTTGTAAAATATATATATATATATAATTTAAACTTTTTTTTTTCTTACTAGAATAAAAGAATCCCCGTGTTTCAAATTCTATGCACCTTATCTGATTTATTTACGCATAGTCAAAGAACCTATATTTAGTTCAAATTTGTAGAAAGGTCTGTGATGCGTAACTGTGTAAGTGTGACCTTTTGGATTGACTGTGTTGGATTGGGAAATTAACCAGGAGTCACTGAACGTTGGGGTAAGTGCAGAAAATGTACAGTTTGTTCATTCGTGTGTTTTAGTTTGTTCTATCACTGTGACAGAAAATAAGAGTTTAATTTACAAGCCTGAGCCATGCATATTCTTATGCCATTGTTCCAGGCATGGCTTCTTGTTGCTATAGGGGAAAAAAATCCTATAATATGTAATCATTTTACTTGTGCTTCTAATCTTATCTTATCTTATCCTTCTTCTCTCATCATTTGTTACTTGTTATTTTTCTAGAAGTTCTACATCAAGTTTCCCCTTATTGTTTAGAAACTCTTGATTAGTACATTATCCTTTATCTTGGAAGAGATAAGGCTTCCTTTTTCTTTTTTCCTTGATTCCTTTTTGAAGCCCACACTAGCATGAGGAAACATGACAGGAGTTCATTTTCTACATATATGCATGACACAGACCTGCAATGTAAGTGATAACCGCAACATGTGTGTTGAGATTTTATCAACTCTACGCAAATTACGCATGACTACATAAAGTCGTCGATACAATTGTCTTGAACGATTCCTCTGACCAAACATACACCGTTTGTTGTCCATTTCTTCAGTTCCACAACTTTCCTGTTTGCTCTTGGACGCAGAAAAAACGGAAGAAAAACTTCTAACTGTGGTTTCATCTTATCCTGTCATATACAACCTCTCATTACACGTGTACAGATATGTTACGAAGAAGCTTGGAAGGAAACAGTTTAGATCATTTGCATCTCTGATGACTGTATGTAGCCAGTACAGTTTGCTAGTAGCTAATACAAAGCCTGACATGTAACATACCAGTCCTGGTTTACAAAGAAGACTCTAACGAAGGAACTCCATTCGTGCCTTCAGAAGAAATTCAACTTCATATGCAGCGTTTCTCACTGCGTCATGGCTCAGAAACCCATCACAGCAATACACCTTGTCCTTTATTCTTCTTTATTTCTCTTCTTGGAGGCCATTTTGAAGACACCGCCATCAGTCTGAAGTTCATACATCAATATTTGCAGAATGGATGACAACTAAAAGTAATGATTTTCACTGGACTCTTCTTGTCCTTTCCTTGTGTATCATTCAGCCGGAAATGTCAATATAGTTCACCTTTACAAAAGCTTTAACGCTTCACTGCACACACCCATCTAGGTAAAAGACGCATATTAAAGATACAAAAAGTGGTGTTATTGTTCTTATTACAACACATGTTCTTGTCTCATGGTTGAATTACAAGTCTTTACATTTTTAATAACTTGGTCCTCTGCTTCTCCCCTTCCTCACTTCTGACTTGTACATGGTTACAGGCTTGTTCTGAAGATCTTCTGTCGCAGTCAAAATTCTTTATTTGTTCAAAATTGTTTTCAGTACATGTTAAAACTGACTTATTATGAGAGACAGAAAGGATGTGTATGTATTTATGTGTGTGTGAATGTGTCTGTGTATAAGTGTACGTGTGAATGAGTCACCTGTACAGTAGATCAGGTGCGCTAACACATGAATTTTATCATTGCGCAGCTTGAGGAACGCTAGTGGACTGACTGGAGCAGACCTAGCTCACGCCCAGGGCTTCTCAGTGTGCGCTCAACTGCTGTCCAACGCCCAGAATCAGCATCTGCTCAGCCGTGTTAACGGCTTCTCCACCAGTAACGCTGTGGAGCAGGCGCGGGGCTTCCTGAACGGCGCACCCAGTAGAAAGCGCTCGCTCGATTGCATCGAGTCCAGTCGGTTTAAAAAGGCCAGAACCAGCGGTAGGTCTGAGGAACATCATGTTCTTAATGTGTGGTGGTCTGGGAAAAAACTTATATAAAACATATGGACATTTTGGAATTTTTATTAATAGAAAATGTCACAAACCACTTTAGTTCATTTCAGTCTAATTAATGTACGGAAAAACCTTGAGTTCAGTAGATAAATAATCTTTCAGTTAATTCACTTGATTCACTCACACTCACTTCTGTTGGCGAAATGTTTTAATTTGGTTGTTTAAACATTTTAAAACTTTTAAAAGGCGCTGTCATCTGTACATTACATGTAAGCG
Source organism: Notoglanidium maculatum (assembly GCA_030068355.1). NCBI lineage: Eukaryota > Metazoa > Chordata > Actinopteri > Siluriformes > Auchenoglanididae > Notoglanidium > Notoglanidium maculatum. Next base: position 25,719,262 of record JAQQZX010000036.1, read on the forward strand.
CACTTCTCTGTTTGGTGATGATCAGACGGCAGAGATTTTAAGAGCCTCTGCAGGATCAGAGACTGGATTTATTAGACTCGTATCCATTTCACTATGGCGTCCAACTCCAGCAGCTTGATCATGTTGTGAGGAAATCACACTTAGTGTGGCCCTGAAATCAAAACGGATGATTCACAAGGTAATCGTTGCAGGAAGAAAGCTTAGGCATGACTGAAAAGTACATAAATAACATAATAATGTCTCATTGCTGGAGTATATTTGTTTTCTTAAAATAAAGATGTCAGATTATATTTGGTAAAAAATGCTGACTTTATAAATTTCAGAAGTCTGCCACAGTGACAGTGTGATGGGTTTCCCAGACTGCCACATACGTCGGCCTTATTTACCCTTGTTATTCCCTATTCACCCTTGTTGTTCCCCCTTATTTACCCTGGTTGTTCCCCCTTATTCGCCCTTGTTGTTCCCCCTTATTCGCCCTTGTTGTTCCCCCTTATTCGCCCTTGTTGTTCCCCCTTATTCGCCCTTGTTGTTCC
>JAQQZX010000036.1:25719997-25740515 GCA_030068355.1 Notoglanidium maculatum
CTTGTTGTTCCCCCTTATTCCCCCTTTTTGTTCCCCCTTATTCCCCCTTGTTGTTGCCCCTTATTTACCCTTGTTGCTTACCCTCGTCATCTACATATTCTGCTTGACTGCAGATCTGCACCTTCAGATGAACCTGATGAACGGCTCTGGCGGAGAGACCCTGATGGACACGGCGCATGCAGGGCTCGGACCGGCGCTGAGCAGCACCACAGGTGGGAGCGGCTCCGTAACCGGGTCCTTTACCCCCACCGGCTTGGTGGAGCAGGATGAGGGGCTGCGGATGGAGGACTCCTCCACCTCGGCTCCTAAAGAGATGGAGATCTTCACGGTGGCTGCAATGCAGATACCCTGCCGCTGCACTAACTCCTACGCCTACCTGTAGTGGCCTTAGCGGTGCTTGTGGGGGAGTTTACGGGGGCGTGTGTGTGAGAAATATCTGATAATGGGGAAAATGGTTCTTATTGGTTTTTATTTTGAACTTGGGCCTCATTTAGCACGCTAGATACAAATGAATTTATTCAGCCGTCATTCAATACACAAGAAAAGTCACGTCCCTGAGATCCAGTTTGGAAAAGTGTGTGTGTAACTGTTTACGTTCGAAGATCACATGATTACACGACTTGGAATTGTTTAATAGTCGACGAGCTACTGAGGTTTTATAGACGCATTACACTGTCAGGTTATTGTTTTAATTACACAAACCAGTTTAACAAAGCTTTTGAAAGATTCCAAAACACACCCTTAAATTAACACAATAAGACAAGCTGCTCAATTAGGACAAAAGTAACGGCACCCTACAGACAGAGTAGGGGGTTTTAGGATGCACTCTTTCACCCTTTAGTTGCCATTTTGTCTCATTTTCCGCTCTCCTTTTGTGGACGTGGTTAAACGTAAATGCCTGGTCGTGGCCGTGGCTGTTTATGGCTGATATGCATGTGAGTGTGACGAGATGGATAAATGAGGCTCAGAAGTAGAAACTAATGTAACACCTGAACATGTACTGAAGTATCATTCCCATTTTGTATTAAGTTTTTGCACAATAATTTCCATTAATTTGGTCGTGTTTTTTTCCCTCCCTGCCCTCGAGTCTCAGTGTCATGCGAGAAATTTAGTTTTACTTTCAAATGATCTTATTCCAAATTATATCTATACTCATCATTAATGAATGCAGCTTTTATACATTTATATTTATGTTTACGGTGATGTTTAATCCAGTCTCTTGATCTTGATTTATCTTATTTTCTGTCTTATTAAGTCTGTGTGTGACTATAAATGGGAATTGTATGTTTTTTTTTATAGGTGTGATGGCCATTTAATTCATATATAAGGCTGATACCGGGTTGTTACAGAAGTTCGTTTGCAATAATAGACAAAGTATACGTGAGCATGAAGTTAAAATGGTAGTTAATACACGTCTGTGCACGGCTGGTAGTTTTGAGGAAGAGGAAGCACTCGCTGTATGTATGTGTTTAATATGGATGCACTCTGTTTCATCATTAAATATCTCAGCCTGAAGCGTGACATGTTTGTGTTTGTGTTTTAGTTTTTAGTTCTGGAGCAGAAATGAGAGAGATTTGCTTTACTAATCCTGTTCAGCTCCGTGAACTAACATCCTGTTCATGCTCAGAATGATCATGATTCCTTAAATCCTTAAAACATTTCTGTAAACAGACGCTTGGGTTAGTGCTACTTTCACACTGAGACCGGAAATCTCAACAAGAATAGAATAAAATAAATAATAAACACGCTAACAAACAGATGAATAAATAAAGCTGATCGAGACATTCTCAGGAAATTGTTGTGCAAAAAACAAACTTGTCCATAAAAGGCTTAAAAGCTTGGTTTCTTCTTTCCCGCGCCAGGAGGCACTGGTGTGAGCGAGAACGGGGACGTGTCCTTACGACTCTGTGGATTCGGAGACGCTGCAGAGAGCATGGAGGATGAGAAGTCGGTTGGTGCTGAGGAGCAGTACGACCACACGTTCTTCCACACCATGCACCTCTTCCACGGGTCTTAAAGAAAAACAGAGAGCAAGATGCCATGTAAATCCACTTTTAGTTAGGAGTAGGGGTGCATCGATACCATCATCCGATACGTTGTGACATGATGAACAGACGACAGGAAATGTCATCCATCTGCATGTTTTTTTTCTTTTTTTTGTAACAATTAATGATTAGCAGCCTGACCTGAGAGAGCGTAGAGCAGTAAGAGTGAGTGTAGTTGTGTTAAAAAATGAGCATTACAGTGTTTATGAGCGTAGAGCACAGCGAGCACTTCATATCTGCGTGCACTGAGACACGCTGCTTCCCTTCTCGGCACGAGATGTTCATTTCTAGCAACAGCGTATAACAAATAAATAAAAAAATCAATAAAATGCCCTGTGACGGATTAACACTACTGTAAGGTGTTTGGTTATTTCAGAATCAGTGTCAATACCAGTGCCAAAATAACCCTTTAATCATTCTGGGGGAAAATGGTCTTGATTAATCCTTCCTGAAGATGGTGTTATCATTATGGAGTGTGCTGCACATTTCCAAGCAGTCTGTATGAATCACATGACGTGTTTCGGTCCAACACATAAGTATTAATCACAAAATCATAATAAGAGATTTTTACTAAGACTTTTTTTTTGCTTTGAATTACATTATACTGCCTTTATTACAATCCTCTTGCTTTGCTTCAAATTGCCTGTGTTCAAGCCAAATAAAAATGGTTTCCCTTAACCAAGTTGCTCCTTTATTTGATTTTAATTCACATTTTGTGTAATCCGAGTGAACATCCACTCTACATGCATAAGCCTAAGAAGAAAAGTATCAGGATGGTTCTACTCCAGCCTTGTTAGACGTTGAATCATTAAAGCAGTACTGGATGCTATGATTTGCATAATCATTGACTCATTTTCATGAAGGGTGCCAATAATTATGGGTGTTGGCTGATTAAATAACATGCATACACAGCAGTGTTTCCCAAATCTCCTGAACATTCTTGTTGAAACACCTGAATTAACTGTTAACCCCGCCCCGCCTTCTCTCTGTTTAATTCAACTCAATTCAAATGAGCTTAACTGGCCTGACTGTTTCCAGCAGTGTTGCCAAAGCAAACATTTTAAACACCATAATGCAATATCTTTTTATCTGTCTCTCACTTCCTGGTTATCTCTTCCTCCCTCCCTCCCTGTGTCTGTCTGTCTGTCGTCTTTTCTGTCTCTCTCTCTCTCTCTCTGTGTGTGTGTGTGTGTGTGTGTGTGTGTGTGTGTGTGTGTGTGAGTGTGTGTGAGTGTGTGTGTCTTGTGTCAATCTCTTCGTACATGTGTTTCTGTCTGTCTTTCACTCTCCCTGTCTGTCTGTCCCCTCCTGTCAAACACGGTGTCTCTCTCTTTGGGCATCTCTCTCTCTCTATTTGTTCATGTCTGTCTCTCTCTCTCTCTCTCTCTCTATTTGTTCATGTCTGTCTGTCTGTCTGTCTGTCTCTCTCTCTCTATTTGTTCATGTCTATCTGTCTCTCTCTCGCGCTCTCTCTCTCTATTTGTTCATGTCTGTCTGTCTGTCTCTCTCTCTATTTGTTCATGTCTCTCTCTCTCTCTCTCTCTCTCTCTCTCTCTCTCTATTTTTGCATGTCTGTCTTTCTCCATTTTTGTCTCTCTATCTCTCTCTCTCAAACAGTAACATTAATTCAGCACTATTTGGAAAAGAAACAAGAGTTCATTGACCTTTCCGCCACAGCGCTTCCGCATTACCAAAAGAGAAGAAAAACCCAGCACACGTCACTCCTGCGTCTCCCATTCAGACTGTACTAAAGTGAAGAGATGTGGTAGGGAACTCTCACGAGGCATATACTTACAGCAAACTTATTTTCCCTGATTTTTGTTTCTGATACACATATTTAAATGTTTAATATATACTATGTCATTACCATAGCACTAACTCCTACTTTACGAAACAAGGTATTTTTACAGTTTCAGCGACGCCCCCACTTTGTCCACCCCTCTGTATAAACGCGATGGTTTATTCCGCGCTCTGTCATCAGAAAGAGAATCGCTAGTCCGGTGTGTTATGTATTCGCTTAGCTTTTTAGCGGTAGCTTTAGTTATATTTACTTGACGAACCGTTTTGGTGTCTTTTTATAAACACTAAAATCTTTCATCTGAATTAGCCTACCATGTCTACTCCTGCTAGACGACGGCTCATGAGGGATTTCAAACGGTGAGGTTTTTGTTTTTTAAAGCAAAGCCGGGGGAGGTATCAGGTCTCCGGCTATTAAAGAGGTACTTTAATACACGACCCACCTGTATTCGGGAAAACCCCGCCTTCTGTATGGTGATTGGCTAGTCACAAACCCGCAGCGCTAATCAGGAGCTCGTATATGAAGTACTAGCCAGTCATGAGGCAGGAGGCGGGGCTTGCCGGAATAGGGTTGGGGGGAAAAAGTATTTGGCGAATCTAACTATTTTGGCAAACTGTAAATTACATGGTAAATATTTCAGAATAGTGTAATATATTGTATTTTGTATTATATAATGTTCTCAGGGTGGGTAGATAGATCTGGTGATAGCGAAGCAATGAGCTAGCTTGTTAGCTAAACTTAAGGCTAGTTAATTGATCCTAATACTTCATTAATGTTCATGTGTACACTGAAACCCTGAGTTTTAATTAGGTTTAATCTAAACATAAATACAACTCCTGAAGCTCAAATTGACTAATGATACAGTTAATGTACCTATTCTCTGATATTTAGTGTTATTTTTGGTATTATGTGTATTAGATTATGTAATTAAAGGTGTGTGTGTGTGTGTGTGTGTGTGTGTGTGTGTGTGTTCAGGCTCCAGGAGGATCCTCCAGCTGGTGTGAGTGGAGCTCCATCTGAGAACAACATCATGGTGTGGAACGCAGTCATATTTGGGTACGAGAGCAAATCAAGAAGAGCTTTGACGATGATGATGATGATGATGTCACAGTTCTCCATCAGTAGACGTAGTAACTGGGTTAGGGGGAGAACGTTGTGAATCGAACATACATGAGCTCTCCTGCCTAAGATATTAAACACTTCCTGAACCGCAAAACGAAGCATGGCTGCTCTCGGAGATGCACTCGCTCGCACAGCCATGGACGCATAAACAAAAAACATGGACGCTGTAAATGTCATATAAAATAAGCAGCTTAAACTCCACAGAGTTCCAGGTGCAGTACTGCTTGCAGATGTGTGATGAGCCATGAGCACTCTGGTTACGACACGTGGCACTTTTTAGGGATCAGTTTGTTGCTATTTCATGGAGAAAAGCCAGGCGTGATCAATTCATCAGTATTTAGTTACGCCAGTCCCATTTAAACCTCTCCGCAGCATCTACTCCACTTTAAGAAAATGTGTTTTTTTGAGTAAATGCTCAGGAACGGTTCATTTGGTTCCTGTCCATATTTAAGGTTTTATGATTAAATCACATTAATGAGTGTCGTATTGTAATAATAATGAATTTGCTGATGTTTGAGAAAAAAAAAAACAGGAAGTGGACCGGTTTATTAAAAATGTATGTATTTAAACGCACCGTAAGTCCTGCTGTATGTGCTGACGGTTAAACAGTAATAGCAATAAGAGCAGTTTCACTGGGCACGCTTTGTGTTGAGCTCGGAGGTCAGTGAACGCCACTCTCGGGATGCTCACTGATGGCGAGTCCTTATCTTTAAATAATAACAGCTCATATTTTTGCCCAAAATTAAACAGGTTTAATAGCTAAAGGCTTATTTTTATTAAAGTTCTCACTTCTCTGTCTGTTTTTATTTTGTAACCACAGCCCCGAGGGAACACCGTTTGAAGACGGTAAGTGTTGTACATCCTGATGTGTAGGATTTAAAACAGTTTATAAACTGAATTTATTCTAAGGAACGTGCGTGTGTGTGTGTGCGTGTGCGTGCGTGTGTGTGTGCGTGTGCGTGCGTGTGTGTGTGCGTGTGCGTGCGTGTGTGTGTGCGTGTGCGTGCGTGTAGGTACGTTCAAGCTGACGGTGGAGTTTACAGAAGAATATCCCAACAAACCTCCAACTGTGCGATTCGTCTCCAAGATGTTCCACCCCAACGGTGAGTTAAAGCTCCGCCCTGAGACCAGCGAGAGGGACACGCACGCGCGCGCACGCACAGGATAGGGCACCACATCATCAACAGGTGTTCATTGTGAAGCCGTGTCCAGTCTGAGAGTTTAATATTGACTCTATAATAATCAGACACGTGGGGCCGTCAGTGTGAGGTAATATCCAGCTGCCCTCAAACACATCTGGAACATCTGTGTAGAGCTTAAATACTGACTGTGTGACGTACGGCACAAACACTGATTTGCTTGCTGTATCTTCTGTCTCTGTCTCTCTCACTCCGTCTGTGTCTCACTCTGTCTCACTCTCTCTCGGTGTGATCAGTGTATGCAGACGGAAGTATTTGCCTGGACATCCTTCAGAATCGTTGGAGCCCGACCTACGACGTGTCCTCCATCCTGACCTCCATTCAGGTGTGTACTCACTTCACACGTGACGTGTCCGACACGGGCGTGAAGACGCCGTGACCGTAAGCATGGCCCCGTTATCTCTGACTGCAGTCTGAGGACAGGTCAGATAATCGGCGTTCCTCTTCCTCCACAGTCGCTTCTAGACGAGCCGAACCCCAACAGTCCGGCCAACAGCCAGGCGGCTCAGCTGTACCAGGAGAACAAGCGCGAGTACGAGAAGCGCGTGTCCGCCATCGTGGAGCAGAGCTGGAGAGACAGCTGACCCCACACACACTCTTTGAAACTCGCCTCCTGTTTCCGCTTCTGTTTAGTGGAAAAGAAATATTTACTCTTTTTGGTTTTGTTTTTAAGTTTTTTATGCACTTTACTTATTGTTCAGGATCGTGGATTTGTGTTTCTTGTGCACGATCGAGTGAGAAAACCCTGCACGTCTCATTTCCGTCCATTTCTCACACACACACACACACACACACACACACACACCATTCCCTGAATGAAAACCCTCACGCTGAGAACTGAAGAATGAAATACTGTTAAAAAATGAACATCCTCACATGTCAGTATTTCAGGATATGATGTACATGAGAGATATATATATATATACACACTGTTTTTTCCTAGTCTTTGGTGTCGTACACTATTCTGCGCATGAATGCCTGGTGTGTGTGTGTGCGCCAGCAAGCTTGTATATAAGACATGATGGATTATATATGTACAGATTTTGCACTGGTGGTCAGTCATTTTTTTCCAGCACTTGTAAATAACAGAATAAAACAGCAGCTACGCTGAGAGCGCGAGACGTGGGCTGCTTTCTGCTGGTCTCGGAGAAGCTAATGTACGAGTTTCAGAACGAGGTGTGCCATCATGAACAACAACGGAAAAGGGTTTCTTTCCTCTTCGCACCTCGTACAACCACAAACACAAGGCTGCGTCTCAAAGCACCGCGTACCTGACTGTCAGGAGGGGCACCACGTCACTGTCTGAACCGAGTGTGCGAGCTATACAACGCATGCGGTGCTGTTCTTTAATAAACTGAAGTGTATAGAAAAATTAACATGGTTAGTTTACTTTCTTATGTGTAATCGTAATTGTTCAGCCATTGACTTCTTACTTTCGCATATACAGGATTTCCTGAGATTAACTTGTGGTCAGCCGACACAGAGTTACCGGTTGACGCGTGTTTGCGTTGCGGCTTGTTGACGTGCTCGCCGCTTTTGGTCTGAACGTAGAATAAGAGAAAGATAAGAGTCCAGCACATGTTGCTCTGTTGTAGTAAAATAATCAGCTTCAGGGTGGTAAAGTGACCCCGCCTCATCACCATGCTGCCGGGGATCATTTTACTACAACAGCACAACAGGGGGTGTTTTATTCCTCTTGTACCACAGCACTGCATTTTCACTTATTAAACAGAGAAACAGGTTCCTGTTAACATGCACGATAAGATAAAATGTCAAAAAAAGAGTGTACAGCAGACTCCTTCCATAAACATGTATTTAATGTCTCCGTATATAAAGATTACATATGTTTATTATTGTCAGAGCGTTCGCTGTACACGTCCCTGTGAATGAGCTGTTGCTATAGAAACAATGACGTATTAGGACGAGCGCGTTAATATAAACCTGCGCTGGTGTCAGAGCTGCCGTTATAGAACATTAATCAACACCTTCTGACCAATCAGCATGCAGAACTCGGCACCTGCGCCATGGCGGGATCGTGACTGGCTTCCACAGCGCACGTCACAAACACCTTTACACTTTAAAGTGCACTTTACATCCGTCAAGACTCAAATCAAACATTGTGTGCGCGGCGCTGCCTCAGAAACACCCTCGACAGAAGCAACCGCCCATTTCACAGCCTGAACTGTTCATCCTGGAGGTGGTTTTTAAAAATGTTTTGGCCTTGTGCTGTAACAGCGCTGTGATGGCTCCGCCCCTTCTCCTTCCTCTGCGTAGTACGAAAAGCATTAACAGCGCTGTGTGTGTTGACTTCCGGTAACGTACATCACACACACACACACACACACACACGTGTAAAGACGCAGAATCATGTTTATATGACAATAGAAAAGGTGCAATACATGATGCATATAATTCTGATTTTATTGTAACTGTGGCACTGAATATACTGCAAAAGTGAAATACAAAAAAAATCTATATGAAACTGTAATATTGTGTACATTAATAGTGCCGAGTCGTGCATAACTGAATACAAATGTAGAAACATTAAAGTACAACTCCAGTCTCCTGTGTGTGTGTGTGTGTGTGTGTGTGTGTGTGTGTGTGTGTGTGTGTGTGTGTGGGTGGAACAAGAATTTCTACCCTTCTCTATAGTAAGGGAAACTATATCTGTTAAAAGGAAGTCCAAGGGCAGCTGTTAAACGCCGACAAACATGTAAAATATGTAACACAGACTCGTTGCACGCTAACGGTGACAAACAGGATTAAAAACCCTACAGGGAGAGAGAGCGCATCTCAAACATCGAACAAATACTTATTGAAGTTTCCTACACAGTGATGCGATATTTTCTGATGACCATTTTTAGGCGCTGATCGCTAATTAAAACATTGCTTGAAAAATTAGACCATAAAAATAACACCACAATGACATTTCTAAATGCTTAACAAAAATTGCAGCACTATTTTTGTTAAGACTTGCAGGCGACAGGTCACTTGTGGGCGTGGCCTGTCCAGCGCTTTCATTAGCTCAGATGAGAGACAGTAGTAGCGAACACTAAACAGTACACACCTTCAACAGCTAGCTAGTTCAACACAAACACACTAATCAGTGTAAAATTCAGCTGTCTGATTTGCAGGGTTTCATCCTCAACTCCGTGCTAGTTTCCTTCTCAGATCAGATTAGCAAACACGTCCTCCAGAGGGTTACTGAGAGGTGACCGGAGAGGATCAGAAGATGAATTCATGGTTTATGGTTTTCTTTCCAGTTGTTGTGTGTAAAACAGTAAGTGAAACTGAAGACTGGTCCAAGGAATCATTCGAGCTAAGTGTTTGGATTTGTGGTTTATTTAGCGCGCCACACCTGAGTTGCATCGAAAAATCACGTCAGTTGTTGCTGAAATCCTCGTCGCTTTTTACAAAAACGTTAGCACCTGCCTTTAGACTGTGATTATAATCGACTGAACAGGTTTTCTGTTGGGGTTTTCCCCCCTTTGAAAGGAAACGTAGGAAATTTGTGTCCACAATAATCACGCACACGCTACAGATGTGTTAGAGCTACAGAATGGGAATAATAACAAAGCTGGCGTTTTCCTGTAATGCTGCTGCTTCTTCTCCAGAGTTTAAAATGACGTGGACTCCATGTTTAGTAACCCTCGGTGAAAAGGCACTCCGTGTGTGAGCAACAGAGAGACTACCTGCTATAGGAGCGCTCCTTTTTAGCCCTCTCGAGGGTTTTGTCCATAGTCTTCTCGTTGTCCCCTCTGCACTTCGGACAGTACCACTTTCCCTTGGGCTTGTGGTGCAGGTCCACGCAGGAGAAGTGGAACCACTCGATGGGGCACTTGTCATTATCGCAGCAGATCATCTCTCCGTAAGAGACCTGCTTGCACAGGCAGTACGTGGGCTCGTTCGGGTCGATGGGAAGATCGGTCGGAGACGCTTCTCTTTCCTGCTTCGCTTTGGACCGCTTTTTCTTTTTCGACAGCGACGTTGATGACGTCCTGGCCCTTTTCTCTTTTGGGGTGACGATGCTCATCGTGTCTTCACCATGCTCCAAACCGTAATTGGAGTTGTCCCGGTTTTCCGAGCCGCTCTTTTGCCTCCGCGAGCGCTTCCCGCTCACCTTATCACCCAACCCTGGTGTCTCCTCCCGTTTTCTCTCCGTCCCCATTTTGCCCAGAGACATCAGTGGCGTGGACAGCGGTGACACGTTTACCGTCGTCACGGCGGGGGAAGCAGTGCTCCCGACAGACACGGTGCTCTCTGGAGAACTCTGACAAGCCTGGAAAAGCTCCACCTGCCACTCGAACTGACGAGTGCGGTTCTCCACCAGCTCCACCATCTGTCCCGCGATCTGGAGCTTCTCATCTCCCAGCTCTTGGGTTCGGATCAGAGCGCGCTGGATGTGCTGGAGCAGACGCCGCCTCTGGACGGGATCGGATTCCTGCTTGTGCTTCTCATAAACGTCACTCAGGTCCTTGAGGATCTCTGCAAACAGACCAGTTCAACAAATTAGGTTCCTGAAGTCAGAAGTGGACCAAATCTGATCTTTTCCTTCTCAAACGTGACAGGACAATGAATCCAGTTAATCTGACCAGTTTGATATGTTGCTGATCGTTACCATGGAAACAGCTCACTACACTTCCTTTAGTTCCACAGTTTTTATTTCTAGGTCATGAATAATTCACAATTTTCCATGATTTGTGTTTTAAGATCAGTAACTGATTAATACACTTTAAGAGGTTATATCTCTGCTCCACTCCAAGTGTGTGACTTTAGATTTCTCTAAAATAGTTGTTCAGCCAAAATAAAATGTGAACAAAAACTTATTTTTGAAACAGCTATTTAACTTAATAATCCACTTTTCCCTGCCTATACTAAGCAAAAAACAACCGTTATCCATCTTTATAACTCATAAAACTTCAAAATACGCGAATTTTCCTTTGTATTTATTACTTATATATAACTACTGTCAATTCTGTCACATTAAACGAGTGCTAAAGTTCACCAAAACGTCGCTAGCTGCTAGCATAAACATCAAGCTGGCTAGCACAGCAATGTAACGTTCCTATAGCTATCGTTTTGCTAATGCTAAAGCTAATACTCGTTAGCTAGCCAAGTTAGCATTCTTTCCTCACTAATAAGGGAAAAAGCATATTTCAGAGCTGCGCGTGGCAATTTGAACTTGTTGCTATGGTGACGCATAAGGGCCTTAAAAACAGAATATAAGCTAGCTAGATAGATGAAGAATGTTAGCTCGGTTGGCTAGTTGCTAACTTTTACGAACTAAAATATTTTAGCTGGAACATTGTGCAGATTTCTAAAATAAAGTCGCATTAAAAACATATACTTTAAAAGATAAACATAGCTGATTAGCTACATTCAACAATGACTTTTTTAGCTAGCACAGAAAGATTTATTCGCTTAGCACGCTAGCTAGCGACAGGCTAACAGGGCTAATAGCGTTACTGTTTACTAGTGCAACTACGAATGACATACAAATACATTTAATAATAGTGTAATTTATTTCAGTAACGACGCTGTAAAAACAACGTAAAGTTAATAATAATAATAATAATAATAATAATAATAATAATAATAATAATAATAAGTCACCATGATTTAGCCACAGTCATATGTACAGAGCAAAAATAGCTAAATGAAATAGCCAAAGTTGTTTTTTTCGGCCTAACATGCAGGAAGTTATGTAATGTTTGTTTATTTGCCACTAGACGCAGCCTTGGCGGAAAACATGAGCACGTGGCTGAGACTGGGAGACCTATAACGATGTAATGCGCCATGTTTATAAACCAACCTTGATATTTCGCGTCTATTTCCCTCATTAGAGAGACGCATCTCTGCAGGTCCAGAGGTAAAGCCTCCACCAGCTCCAGGTATTCCTCCACGTAGTTGGAGAGCACATGCACGGACTCCCCGTTTGCAGCAGGGTTTAGCATGCTGATCTCACTTTATTTCTTTATTTTCTACATTTACTTTGCCAGTCCAGGGTGAGTTCGGGGACTGCGATGTGTCTGTCAGAGTAAGAAGTTTCCTGCCCTGGGTTTCCTGCACAACCCCTGCTTGTTTTCTCGATGCTGGAGAAACGATTCATTACCCAACCGAATCTTTCAAACGACTCTTCCAAGTGAGTAGCTCTCGGGAGTCGACTCCCATTCATAACGGGCATTCTCTGTACAAATTAAAAACTTTAAGCCATTTGTTTTACTCAATTGTCCACCTATTTTAAAAGTGCATACACTTTCAGAAATAGGGAACCAAACTGAAGAGGTTATCTCCGTATCTACTGCCTGGGAAGGCTGTTTTTAGGAAAATATAAGAAGTCACTTCAGACCTTCAACATCCGGTGACGTTGGAAGGAGTTTGACAATGGGGCCGAATTTACCTGGGGTGGGGGCCTTGCAAGGGTCAAGATGATTTTAACCAGTAGATGGCGTTTTGAGCCATTTTCAACCCATAAAATGCAAATTTTTATAAAACATTTGTGTTGGTTAATATTAAGGCTACACTATGTAGGATCTAGCTGTGAGGTTGCGGATTTGCAGCCAAATGAATTTCCCACTCCCTCATCCAAATAAAAATTTATTTTCAGCAAATTTAGAACAGAATTCCAGTGAAAAATCTGTTATCCCCCTCTCCTGTTTAGGCCCACAGATGATAACAGGGTGTATGTGCCAATGTGTGCACCTGCTTTATGGGTCAGACAACAAATTGTGGTCAAATAAACCATAACCAGTGCAACATTAGGTGAGTAGCCTATGATTTTTTCACTAAATGTACCAAAATATCTCCGTCTCTGTCTCTCGGCCTGTTTAGCAAATTGCTGACAGATGTGTGTGTTATTTATCTGGTTTAGGCTCTCCTGGTGGACATGATAGATTGTCACACTGTTTAAACTTTTTAGTGTAATTAGATGCTTTTGGACTGGAGGAACTTTTTCATATTTCTTAGAACTATTGGAGGAAGTACTCCCTTTTTTGTGTCTGCACTACAGGAACTGAGGATGATCATAGTTCCTAGAATGCTGTTTTAAGGGATTTTTTGGCTCCTATTTCAATGTAGGTTCTCTCCCAGCACAAGAGGAACCATGTAAGTGTACAGTGATAGGTCCAGAAGTGTACATTGAGATTTTTTAAAGCTATCATGTAAGAAAACCTGTTATAAAATAATAATCCACATTAATGTGTTAGATAAAACATATTATATGCAATCACCAACTATATCTGTGGACTATTTACCACAAATCCGCTCTTTATAATACAAAATAAGTAATTTACAGTCAGCATGTAACACTTTGCTCTGGAATGATCCGTTTCTATAGAAAGATACGGCCGAAACATGACACATGGAAGTGGACAAGTTTAAATCCTAATCCTGTTAGTTTGCTGTCACAGCAAGACCTGAACATTAGTGGACAAGACACACATTTCACATGAAAACAAACAACAAACTCCTGACATCGCTATACCAACTTTCAGCTGGCTTATGTCACTTCGGAGTTCCTACTGGCAGTGCGAATGCAAACAGAAAAAAAGCCCTTGAAGGCATGTAGTTCTTAGGGGAGCTCGCCAGGGGGTAGTTCCTCTCAATAAGTCCCTAGAACTGTTTGGTCCTAAAAGCACCTATTGTGGACATGAGCCTTGTTTTGAGGCATCAAATTGAGCTTAAACTTCACTCTGCCTCAGAAGTTAAAATTGGAACAACAAGGAGCAAAACAAATCAAGGTTTCAACTGCACCTGAGCTTCACATGTAGCCTGATTTGTGCAGCCTCTACAACTGCGCCAAATTTGCAATTTGTCTGACAGAGACTGGTGGTGCATTTCAGAATGATTCAGTTAATGGTGTGTTGATCTGCCCAGTAAGCAGAGTGTTCTCCAAACGCTCTAACGTTCAGAGGCCACCCTGTTGAAACCTGTCCTTAAGCTGCTCATTAATCAGGTCCAGGACTCTGAAATACTCAGCTCTGCAATAGTCCTCCACAGATTCTTGCCTATATCCCTCACTTTGACCTGTTAAGTGCTTTGGAGGCTGTCTGAACCCGGGGAGTTCAAATCTAACACTGCACCATTTGTGATGCCCTCTCAAAAGGCAAGTGAAAAATAGATTCACTTCTCTTCATCTGAAATGACTGTCTGACACACATATCCAACAGCTGTTCTCATACCAGATACAGTTCCTGAACCTCACTGAAGAGAAGTGTTCAGGTGCTCAAGGTCTCCAGTAACAGAGCATATATGCTCTAACCCTAACACTGTTTTCTCAATCTGGTCTTTAAGGGCATTGGCTGTGGAGGCAGTCTTTGTGGAACCCTCAGTCATTTCCTGTAAAGCAAGCACTGCCATACTGACCAAGAACCACCTTGATTGTCTTGTTGTGGGCAATCCATCATGTGGAGCACAGTGGCCTAAGCGTGGTGTAAGGCATGCCTTGACTGCTTGCTATGTCCTTAAACATAGATTTAAACTTCCTTGACTGGCCACACAGAACACCCAAGTCATTAACCTAATCTGTGGCATCTCTAATCACAGCAGAAGCTGTACGTGCCTTCTGGGTTATGAGGGTGATGCAGCGTGCACCACAATGAACATGTACAACTAGTGTTTGCTGCTGTTTCCTAATAATGACTTCAGCCCCAATGAGTTTCCCTGACATGTTAGAAGTGCCATCATCTTAAGCAGTCTTCCCTCATAAGCATGTCAGTGGTAGAGTTAGGCATGTAAAAGCATCTAGGGCAATATTGGAAAGAACCCATTTTGTGGTGTTACCAGTTTCATACAGGCCCACAAACACCTCCTGTGGAAACAGATCCTTGTCCACGTAGAGCAAAAATATAGACTTCTGCTCAGTGCCTGAAATGTCCCGCGTTCCTTGTGGTGTAAGCAATGCTTCAAGAAAGAGAGTGACTCATCATGGACAGGATTTCATTTTGGAAGTGTGGAATAAATATAATTTTTTGAGCCAATTCTCATGGATGACATTACTCTCTGCTTTGTACCTCATTGGTTGGAACAGGTTATCACTGTCTGCTTCATGACCATGCAAAGCAAGCTTCTGTCATGCTAAGTACTTAATGGAGCTGACAACATGGGTAAAGCAGTGCCTGTTGTCTTTTTGATGCTTGGCCGTTACTGAAATGAACCAAAATATGATCTGGTCTAGGCTCCCCTGGTGGCATGACAGATTGCCACACTATTCAACTTTTTGTGACATTAGGCATTTTCAGAGTGGAGGAACTACACACTACAGGAAATGAGGATGATCATAGTTCTTAGAATGCTGTTTTGAGGAATTTTTTTAGCTCCTATTTTATGAGTGAAGTAAGCGCACTGTGATTGGTCCAGACGTAACTGTACGTTGATTGGTCGAATATGTGAGCCAATGAAGCGCAGGCAACCACTGTTTTTAAAATTCTGTATAAAATGTTAGCCATGCAAAGAACAGCGCTTAATGTTAGCATTAAATAATGGAAACAAAAACTTGGAAAATAGTCCAGGCTTTATTGAGCCTATAGGTGATGCAGGTAATATGATGCGATTTTAGCAGGTCTAAGCAAAATATAAAAAGTTTAATTATTAAGTTTAATAAAATCTTTAATAAAATCTTCCATCAGCAATTAGAGAGAACCACAGGACAGGAAGAGCTCCAATGGTGTCGTAGACAATAGAGCATCCACTGGCTGTACGCTGTTGTAAAGTGACTGGTACAGCATGGCTATGGAGCGCAGTCTTCCCATGTATTCAATTTTTTTTCTAGAGCCTTCTTCCAGTTTCAGAGATATAAAGGCAAGATAAACTTTCACACAATGAAAGCACAAAACCTCTTCAACGTTGGACTGTAATGAAGCCATGATTACAATTCAGACCAATTCCTCTCAGTATTTATGCTAATTCCCACTGCCTGTATCTGAATGAGTTCTGGATAAGGGTGATTAGGCTCACTACACTCAGGAGCAACACCTTCCCTCTCTCCCTCTCCATTACCATCCCTCTCCCTAGCTCCAATACTCTTGTCAAGTCCCTGAAATCAAGCAAACAGTCAAAATGGCCCACCTCAGGGCTCTCCAAAGACCTGGATACAATAGGACCATAATCTCGTTTAACAATTATGTAATTTAATACCCTTTTTATGTTCAGTAATGTTATATTTTTGCATAATAACTATTACCATTGTTGATTGAATTAAAGATTATCAATATTGATTTATTGTTTCTCATGGTTCATTTTAACCAGGTTTGGAATGTAGGTTACATTACATAGTTTAATATGGGACCGTGAAGCAGAGATGTGAAGCAGAGATGTACTGGTCCAAATGCCACTTTACCTTGCTTCAGGGGTAGATTAAAGGTCCACTATGTAGGATTCAGCTGACTGCAGCCCCCGAACGCCCCTCTCTTACCCCTCCCTCTCCGGGCGTGTATTAGAGTGTACGGTGGCCGTCAGGTGCCCGTAGCGTACTTCCAAGTACTTGTATTCACAGTCCTTTGCTTTTTCTGTGCTAAATAATAAGTATGATCCTCCATTTTTCAAAATGTGGCTTCTCAAACTTGTATATGCAGCTCCAGCAAACACTGATTCCTCTTCTTTCTTCTTCCTCATCTTCCTTTCTTCTTCTTTGTTGTCCTTCTGGTGCTTCCTTCTGGATTCACACTGCAACTTGTAAAAATACTAAACATGGAAAGTGCTCTCTAGAGGTTTGTCCGTTCTGGGCTTCTGTAGCAGTGAAAAATGGAAGAGGACCATAACATGGATTGCGGTTATGCTGAATAATTCTGAGGTTCTTCATTATTCCATCCACTTTGTGCAGTGCAGCAGTTCCACTGGCAGCAGAACAGCAGTATAAATCACCCTGTTTTGAGTTCAGAAAACCCCAAATAAATAAAAATTTGTGCACCAAATTCTTTTTTTTTTTTTCAGTTAAACATGTAAGTTACATCCTCTAAATTCTACACAGTGGACGTTGAAGTGCTTGGTTTCTTAGATAGACTCTTGTCAAGACCTCTGATAGACTCGATTCCGAAGTATAGTTTAATGTGCTTATGTAACAAAAGTAAAACAATCTTCAAATAAATTATGAGCATTTCAATGCTTAGACGGAATTTTTAAGCAGCTGACCATTAAATGTTGGTGGTCCAGTTATGTAAACTGGTAATGCATCCTCTTGAAGGCAAATTCCTCCTCCTTATCATTACCACCTCTCAACACAATATGATTGATCTGAAGTAAACAGGCTACAGAATTTGACATTAAAAATGTTTATTTTGCTTGTCTAGATACTGATTTACAATATGACATGTACAATGGCATTGATGCTGGTGTTAACATGAAAGCTTTGGAATTTGATCTGTTTGAACAGGGTGTACAGATGTGGAGGTGAGAGAACTGGACAAACTCAAGGATTAAAGCTCCGCCGCATCACTCTCATTAGGTAGAGATGAAGAGAGGACTGAATCCCACTGCACAGGTATCAGCATGTAGTCAAACTGCATTCTGGGTATTAACTAAAGTGAAAAGACACCAACATGTCAGTGAAATGGTGTAAGATGTAAGATACATGTTAAATGTGTCCGTGATGTTTCCACTCCAGTGAAAGGGAGAAGTACAGATTGCTACCTTTATTTCTGAGAATGTATTTGTTCCTCACTTGATTTCACCATCAAAACTGTGTATTTTTAGAGAATAATCTCACAATTGTTTTCACTGGCTTTCATATGATCTCTGTGGAAAGCTAAAGCCTGTAGCAAGAAAACAGGCCACACAGTGCAGAGCTTTGTGATTGCATCGAACAACAATGTATTTCTCTGTCTCTGTACACTCACACACGGATCTGAAGTCCATCTAAAGAGTTATTCACCTTTCCTTAACCCCATAACAGAAACAGAGAGCGTTATAATCGTTGTCCACGTGTCCCTCTTGCATGAGTCCTGAACTGATCAGCTGAAGATTTTTTAACCTTGCGCAGGTCTGGAAAGGTCCATGTGAAAAGAAATAGTTTTCATGTTAAAATGATAAGCTGTCAGTGTGACAGCTACAGACTGTCCGCCTCCCTATAACACACAACACATCGAATGTTAAATGACCTTTAGAATTTAGCAAGAAAAACTAAACATAGAAAGTGTGAAAAGTAATCTTCAGACAGTCTGGAATTATTAATTAAGGAAAGGGCAAGACATGGGATTGTGTGATGATTAAAAAAAACACATGCATTTGGTAGCTCTTAATGTTGTGAGTGCTTGTATTTAGTGTTAGTGTTAACCCTAAGACTTATTGTTTTCCAGTGGTTTGCATAAGTAATCCCACCCCCTTCCTGCACTTTATGCCATTCATCTACACAAAGCAGCCCATAATATTAAAGTGGAGGGAAGAGCATTACAGGTTGTCCTAACTACATATACTTCATATTGTATTTATTATTTACAGCATATGGTCTACATGTTCACCCTTACGCTCTACGTTTTCTGTACGTCAGATTTTGCATGATGTATTCGGACAGACATACACTCCTGGACAAAATAAATGAGGCAAATCCAATATTACAAAACATGAAGCTTTTAATGTCTCAACAGCAAATCACTGGGCAGGAAAATGAGCAGGAATGAAGCAGAGAGATAAAGTAACTCGGTGCGGTGCAGCTTTTCCTTCGATTCCCTTTAAATGTTGGAGGCTTGTGGGGAAACCTGCAGCGGCTCTTTACAGAAAGACGAGTCCATGCCGTTCCACTCGATGTTAAAGTCTTCAAACAGAAGAGATTTTGGAACATTTTGAACCTCCAGACGAGTTAGTTTCAATTTTATAGCATTTACACATTTAAATCTTTTCCTGATTTTCTCTTTGTGTTCCAGAAGACTATGTAAGTGAACTTCCTGTTTCCAGCTTTCCCCCCCGACAGTTTCCCCCCAGACCTGCAGAAGAAGGCCGAGGCCTCAGGGGCGCTTTTTTACTTCCTGTTCATTTTCTGCTCAGTGATTTTTGTGATCTTAATATAAATACACCTGTTCATGAAAGAACCCTGAGTTTGTTGGAGAGCATACTTAAATAAACAGCTTTGAGAAGAGCGATCAAAACAAGTCCAGGACAACGTTCTGGAAAAGCATAAGTCAGGGTTGGGGGAGAGCAAATACAATCTTTGAATACGTCACAAAGCACCATTATCCATCCATTATCTATAGCGCTTTATTAAAAATTCAGTGACCAGATAAAGTGGGGATTAGTCAGAGAGGCAGCCAAGAGGCCAAGGGTAACAGAAGTCACACAGGAGATGTTCATGGGACAACCAGAATCTGGAAGAGTGTCAAGGAGAAAACATCATGTCTGGCAAAATCCTGGCACTTTTCATCATCCTGAGTACACCATCCCTCTGTGAAGCATGGTGGTAGTAGCATTGTGGTAATGCTTCAGCAGAGACTGGGATGTTCTTAAATTAACCTCTCTGTGATAATAAAAAATATTTTTGTCCCACCAAATGTTAGATACGTTGCATAATTTGTCTTTTATGTGAAATTAGAATTTCATTGTGTCAACACACCAACAATTAAAAAAAATTAACCCCTAAATAAAAAAAATCCCAATCAAGTCCATTCCTGTTCCACAAAGTTCAACGTACACTCTGCTAATACCAAAATGGAAAATTGATCTTATTTTGGTTTAAGGGCCTGCAGTATTTATATATAATCTGTTAAAGTGTACAATAAACACAGAAAAACTTAGAGCTTTGGCCTCACGAGTGCACACAGAACTGCTCCAACGTTAAAGCTCTGGTTATCTGCGCTTCCTCTTCCGTCCTCTGGAGGTCGCTCTCGCAGTGCTAATGACATTTCAGCACTCTGTGTGTGAGTGAGACATATTTAAACGCGCTAAAGGGCAAAGTCCCGAGTGTTTAATTAACACCTACAGTGTTTCATTAGTGTTTAATTGTTCATCTGGTGTCTTTGTGTAATTTGGACACACCTAATGTCTGGTCCTGGATACTAACCTTCAGTAGAAAGCAGTGATGTATTGTAGAGACATACTTTCAGTAATGCAGCAACTTTATAACTACTTACAGTTTAGTGCAAAAGTTTGCATCCCCATTGTCTCAAGATTATTTTTTAAAACTGGAAAATGTACCTCTATAAATCCAGGGTAAATGAAATGGTGGAAAAAAAAACAGTGACGGAAAGAAGTAAAACTTGCTGAGAACTTCTCAAGATGCATTCATCATTTCTCTATTCCTCTCTCTCTCTCTCTCTCTCTATCCCTCTCTCTCTATCTATCTCTCTCTCTCTCTCTCTCTCTCTCTCTCTCTATCTATCACTCTCTCTCTATATATATCTCTCTCTCTATCTCTCTCTCTCTCTCTCTAT
>JAQQZX010000036.1:25804986-25815067 GCA_030068355.1 Notoglanidium maculatum
CACACACACACACACACACACACACACACACACACACACACACACACACACACACACACACATTCTCTCTCACTCTGCTAGACTTCCTGTATCATGTTTACCTTTGTGCCTTTCTGTAATCCCACACAGTTTCAAATCATTTAAAATTTTGCATTCTTGAACTTTCTGTTTCAGTGCCGTAATTATGGCAGTTCTGTTTTGAAAATGAAACAAATTAATTAGCTATGGAATCATTTGTAGCCAGACACATATCAGGAAGTGCATGATGGAAATACAGGAAGAGGGTCCTGGTTGGAGCGTTCTGGTTTTTATTGCGGCCGATCAGGTTTCCTGTCACGTTTCACAGCTGCTCTGAAGGCGTCACACACGTACGCGAGGCCGGCGTGACATGCTGTGGAATAACTTGTGTTAAAGGCCAGTGTTTTCCATCCAATTCTTCAACTCCTTTTCCCGTCACCGTTAATTCAGAGTTCTTTGACCAAGCACTTATCTACCTCTCTGTAGTGTACTTGCATAAATTTCATTATGTTTCCCTACACATAAACTCATTTGTCCAACAGCAGTTAAACCCTGTTTAGAACTATTTTTATAGAAATTCTTTTATAAAAAAGTGTAAAGGATGGTCTAAATATACATTGCGTAAAGTATAAGTGCCCTGCTTTAGAAACAGAATGACTTTTTCCATGGGAAGGGTTTGTAGTTGCATTGCTTGGGTGGTTACATTAATATAATGCTTCAGTCAAAGTTAAAATTTAGGTCACAATAGATCAATTTATACTTCTGTGTCAAATCTATGCCACAGGGTATGGGGTAGTCATGTACACTACACTGTACCCTAGCCTGATGTTCACCTCTCCGAAAATGTAACTACACGTCACGGTTATGCACACCGCAACAACTGTGACTGGTCTGCTTGGTAGCATCACATTTCCGGCTGCTCCTCCATCTCCATGAAAATGGGAAATCTACTATCACGATATTGTGTTAATATAAATATATAAAGTGTGAGGCTCGATAGAGGCTGTAGATTATAATTACCAGTTTAACCCTGCATCTACTCCTGTGGATTTAAACACTAATGGTTACACTGCAGTGCTTCGAGCCGCTCATACTGCTCAATACAGAGTTAAAACACTTCAGAAATGCTTTCAGTAAGAATTCACTTGGGTTATAATTTATCACACAAGGGTTCTTTTCCCCAGTAAATTTCTTACAAAACAACTTTTTGTCTGTGATCATTTCTGTTCATTGTTGCTACAGTGAAACATGGAATGTTGGTCTTCTTTTCTGTATTAAAGCTGTAAATTCTGGTGAGTTTCACGGGAGAGCGCCTCCTAGAGGAGACATGCACCCTATGTGCAACTATATTGCTTCATCCTGCACAAGCATCAATGCCGTACCTATGGCGTAGATTCGATGCAAAAGTATAAATAGCCTTAACAGTTACATTAAAGTTAGTTCACAGTAATAGTTACAGTATAGCCTGAAGTTTCAGAATTAAAATTACTGTTTCATTGTTGCATTTCTGTATAGTTAAGTTTGAATGCAGGGAAGACATGACATCTTCAGCTTCTTTTTCTTCTTTTTTAAATCTCCTAAAAACCAGACACAACAAGGAATGTTCTGCAGGCTCATCTTCACTGGATGCTGCAAGGTCAACCAATTGATTTGCAAATTTGGGTGATATAAACTTGGGACAAAATCCATGGTCCACAAGGGTACCTTTCCACCATTCCTAACAGGTTCATCTTATTGCCAGAGCAAGCAGTTCTCCTGCTACTTTTGCTGTTATACCTAGACATTTTTAAAGATATGTATTTCAATCATCATCTTGCATAAACTCATAAGTGTTGGCCTTAAGGGTCTCCAGCCAATGGCATGCTCCTTCTCCAAGCTCTTTATTAATCGTGGAGGATGGAGGCAGCTCCCACTTTCAGAAAGGTCATAATAAGCTTATGAGACTTCAGAGAGATGATATCCACAGTGTTGTAGTGCACTAAGTTGGCAGCTACATCTAAATTTAATATATACTGTTGCTGTCTGTCAGTCCCTAAAGAAAAGGTAATGTATTGGGAATTGGGCAAGGCACCAGATCCAGACATTGAGATGCAGTCTTCCCCTAAGGGCATACAAGGTCTGTGTACTAATAACTTGCATTCATAAGAGTTTCCTAGACAGCTGTGTCATAGTTCTCAGCTGGTTGTTCATTCTGTGGAGCCAAACACAGCTACAGGTTACCTGGAGTGTGCCAAATCTCTCCATTCATTTGGAATAGCAAAACTGGTCAGGATTGAAGCCAATGTCTTGCTGGCAATCTTGAGTCAACAAGAAAGTCTCCATGGCCTAGGAGCCCAAGAAGCTTCCAAAACAAATCCAAGACAATGTTACTGAAAAGTATCAATCAGTTTTATGAAGCATGGTGGTGGCAGCTTCATAGTGTGGGATGCTTTTCTTCAGCAGAGACTAGAAAACTGATCAGGTATGAGGGCAGGATGGAGCCAATTCTAGAAAAAAAACTGGAGTGATTTAAAACCAAGAGCATGAATGTGTTAGAGCAGCCGAGTCAAAGACAGGCCTCAATCTCTTTGAAAATCTATGGCAAGACTCTAAAACTGCCATTCAGCAACAGTTTCCATTCAGTATGATAGAGCAGTTTTGGCAAGAAGAATGGACAAAAATATCAGAATCCAGATGTGCAATGGTGTTAGAGACATATCCCATATGAAATGAAGCTGTAATGCACCCTGGGGTAAAGGACATTAGCCTCTGTATTGCGTGGTCTGTATCATCGTTTTGAGCTGATCCAGCTCTGCTGCCTAGTTGTTAATTTGTCTAGAAAGTAATGCAGACCACTTTCTAGACTGCTTGTTATGTTTATCAGTCATCACCGGATGTGAGTGTTTGCAATTAGCGAGCTGTTTAGAAAGCAGTGTATGGGTCGGCTTCAACTCCCAATCACTGTCTAAATCTGCCAGCCGAGCATGCTGTGTCAGCATCGGAATCACTGAACAATCAGCACTGGGGATTTCCGCGCCAAATGCTGTGTCCTTAAGATAAGGTCTATTCCCAAGGCAGTGAGCACGTAGCATCGGCTACCATGAGACATAGGCAACGGCTTTGTGAGTACATGACTTGCAGCATGGCTCTAACCTACGTGAAAAGATCAAAGGGTCTGTTGTGTGGTGGAAAACAGAGTCCGGCCCAGAGCTGTGTTAACGGAAATCCAACTTAGCAGACTCAACAATGAACAAATCACTCAATTACACTAGCAATACACAGCTACCGGGCAGCAGGTTGGCTCGACAATACATGAAATACATGGAGTAGATTACACAGAGAGTGAACCCAATCCAGCAGTTAGTATCAAGGTGAATGGAGCGAAACCCAGCTCTAAATCCAGCTAGTATAGCGTCCCAGCAGTAAACAGTACGGCAGTGGAAAACCAAGCAGCCATTAGCAGCAGGTAACAAGCCCATTGGTTGGTCAGACTATGAGAGGCAAGTGCCATTTACTGAGGAACACCACAGAGCAAGTTCATAAAGCTAACTAACAAACAGTGCGGTAAGAGACAGCTAATAAAGTTAGCAATATGAGAGAAGGAAAGTCAAGTAATAGCTAGTGAACCTCACAGGGTTCTGTATTGTACCACTAGAATAGTGTGCGTAATATACAAAACACACTCACCAAGGAAGAAGAGATGAAACAGGGCTTTCACCAGCTTTAGAGGTCAGGTTAGTGCTGGTCATAGCCACGAGCTGTGATGTAGATATCGCCAAGACTCACATAACATCTGAAATAAGTATGAGGTTAAAAGAAGAAAGGGAAAGATGAAAGTATGACCATGCTATTTATTGATAATACTGTATCATATGTCAGTTAATGACTTCATTGTTGAAAGTTTCTGCAGGTGCATGCATGCACAAGCAGGTATGCAGGTGATATTCCTGGCCCCTGGTGGTTAGGAAGAGAGAAGGTAAACATTTTTTCTCCCTTATCATTACAAACCAAACATGAACATTCTTACTCACAGTTAGACTAATTGCAAGGTACTGAGAGTGAAGATAAGGAATGTAGGACGTGTTTGTGCTGGACCTGCTTCTCAGTGACTGTAAGGGAAAGAGAGTATCGACTGGTTATGACGTCAGCCTCTCTGTGGAGTCTGGCACTTTTCCAAAAGCCAGTTCTGATGTGTTATTGCATGAGAAAGACACATAGTTGTGTACATTTTGGGAAACTCTCTGTGTGGATTGAAAGCCGGCCCACGCAGTGTCAACTAAAATTGCAAATGTTGACAACGGCATTGTGCAATGTATGAATCAGGACGGCCCTAGTGATTCCCTCTCTCTTTCTGCCTCTCTCTCTCACCGTGATGGCGGGGCTGCACAGAAACATGACATGACGCAGGACACTAGCTTTTGTGTCTATTGTGCAAACGTATAAAAGGCTCAAAATACCTTTGCACACAGGTGTGTAGTGGTAAAAAAAAAGAGGTAAGTAAGCTATGAATTCTGTGATCAAGGTATGGCAGCGCATGGCATACCAAAATTTTATTCAGAATATTTGTTTATTTAATTGTACAATTTCATGGAGAAAATGTGAAGTGTGCTAGGTGCTATACGGAGTTGTCCCGAGCATTACAGCTCTTGTATAACAATACAGGTTGCTATAGGCTACCAGTAGGTAGTTCCTAGGGTGTTGCCTGGCATGCCTGCGCATTCCCTGGGGCCTTACTACGTATGTTCCTGCATATTTTTAAAAGGTGAAGATTGAATTCATTGTTAAACAAAACTATGGAGGGAATAAACACAGTCTATGAAGTTTATTAATCAACAAAAAGAAAGAATGAAACCATGAAAGCTTAAAGACTATGAATCACCTCATGTAGATAATAAAATTTGAGTGACAGTAGAAGAAGCTGAACAGTTTGATATAACATATGTCTATATAGCATAAAAACTGTAGGAGCAGCAGAAGTTTACACATTGTGAGTATTTTTTAAATAACTTCCACCAGTCTAAGAACTGAACATTGCACAATGAATTTCAATTAGAGAGAAGCTGAATATTACAAAAAATATAAATCACATCACTAACTAGTTAGCCCTCCCCCTCTCTCTGTTCCTGTCTCCTTTTCTCCTCTCTCTGTTTCACCTCTCTCTCTGCTCTCTGTGCTCCCTGCATCACTGCTTGCCTCACCGCTGTCTGCAAAACAAAGTTTAAAATTAAGAAAAGTCATAAATCAATATGAAGTAAAACACCACAGAATCACCCAATTTGACTGACTAACCAAAAGACGGCAGGCAGGAGGCTTGCTTTTTTGTCAGTGACAGGAATCCAGATATGTAATGGTGGTCAACCTTTCATGCTGAATTGAAAGGTTTCAATTGAAACCGTGAAAATGGGAAAGAGTTGTTGTGCAATTGACTGCAATTGACACACTCAATTGCACAAAAACTCTTTCCCATTTTAACGGCCTTCAAGCCGAGCGCTAACGCTTCCACATAGTGAGTGAGTCATCCTGACACTCAGTGGGTGTAACCCATTAACAGTAAAAAAAAAATGGATGGAGTCACTCCATAGGGTCTGAAGGGAGAGAAGTGAATCCAGATTGAAGCTACTTCCTGGTGAACCTCCCACTGACCGTCCTACTGTGCAGCAAAAGGGTCAATTTTAATGACGTAAGGCAATGTAAATCAACAGGGAGCTGCCTCAGTCAGCTGTCGCTGCCCCACAAAAATTCTTCTGGCTTGCTTCCTGACTTTAACGAATGTGACTTTAAAGCATTTTTCCCCAAGTGCAGCTGGTTTTGATAAGCGTTCTGATTCACTGAGCTCTTTAAGGGGCACTACTTTTGATGGCTGAAAAGGTTTTCAGATTTCCCCAGAATTTCTTATCTAAACAATACAGTTGTGTGACTGGATGTCATTTTTAGCATAGTTGGAGAAAAGCGTTTATTATGTGGCCATAAAATGAGTTATGAGGTTATGTAGCTGTTCATAGTGCTGTTTCTCTAGAAAATAACAACAGTCATACACTCTAGCAAGAGATGATGTGATTGGTAACACAGTCTAGATACCGCACAATACAGCGCAATTTTGAATATACTATGCTGTGCTGGTGAAGCAATTGGAAATTAACTAATTTGCGTAAACGCTATTTAGAGGTGTGTAAACACTATTACAGAAATGTAGGAGGTGCGTAAACACTTTTATGTGCGTTTAGCCTCCAATACAACCCTGTATGTATGTGGCATTTGATGTAGACGTAGATGATTAAAAATGCACTTTGGTCTAAGTGGTAAGTAGGTGGAGCCAAGTTGAACCTGTCACCTTTTTTTCATTATACTTTATTAGTGTAAATGTAATAAAGGCAAAGGGTATATGTTGCTCCTCTGTAGGTTATACTTAATTTTCTGCCAGATCATGCTGGAACAGGATTCAGTACCTCTCATATTTGGAGGGTCTGCAGCTGGAAATAAACTAAGGTAATAGAAATACAATCATTTTAATGAATGATCATTGTTCATGTGTTCCAAAAACACATCTGGCTCATTTTTAAAATGACCAATTGTTAAGTCTTCATGTTATCAGTTGTGCTCAAGCATCATAGATGAAATTTAGGTGAAAAAAGAAAGCTGACTTTGCGGTAATTTCTTAAAGGAAACAAATGTGATAAAGCAGAACAAGATGCTAAAAACAATGGAGGTGTCGTTTCTGTCTCTGTAACTTACTAGTTAAGAGCAAAATGCGACATCAGGAGGAGACTGTAAGTCACATGACTACATTATGGAGTAGTTTACATAATTTACACAAGCTAAGAAAGTTTTTTTTTCCCTTTAATTGGCATTCATGCTCTCATGTTAGTGTTATGCCATGTTATGCTGATTAAAGCTAACATTGGCACATTTTTATATCATTAGGTCCTGAGGCAGAATGTTTTTGGTGCTGTGTCTGTCTGCATTTTTAGCATGAGTGTTTCTTTCTCTCTCTCAAACACTACTCAGCTGATCAGTCAGGTGCTGATGAAGAGCGTGCCCCTGATTGGATCAGCAGAGAAGGTGTCAAAGGCAGGAAAGGCAACCCCACCCTTAGACGGCTCTATGGGGCGAACCATATTCCACCACTGACCCATACCAACCACAAAAACACCATTAAAAATAAAATCAAACTGCAAATACCACACAGACAATGCTGGGGCACCACAACCCCAACTCCCCAGCTAAAATATAGCATGACCAGCAGTCCCCAAGACAGAAGCACCCCTGCAACAGGAACCTGCAGCTTTTATCTGTTGCTTAATGACCCGGCCAGGTGCAGCTCATCTGGCAATCAGGTGAAGCACACGCTAGGTGGGGCTCCAGAAAGAGGGAGGAAAGTACAAAGGATAGACAGAGCACCTCTGTGGCCGTAACAGCAACACAAATGTTTGTGTGTGGTTTTCAGCTCATATGGCAGATTAGTTGTGTCTTAAACTTAAGTGTATCTTTTGTAGTATCATCTGATATTTTGGGCTGTTATTTATCTTGAAGAGATTTGCATCCCTAAAATCAACTATTGGTTAATATTACTGCTTGAGGCTTGTATGTTGTGACCTACCTAGACAGGCTGTAACAATATGTTCTGGGATCATTTCCATCCCTGTCCCCCTGCTGGTTCCCTTCTCACTTGGTGTTCCAGTAGCCCATGTTTTACAAATGAAGCACAGATCACACCTGTACCCTTTTGGTTGTATTGTCTGTACATTTTGGCCAAGAATTCTTAGAACTGCTCAATCCGGATCATATATGAGAACCAAGAAGAACATAGACTTATCACTCTTAAGTCTGTATAAATCATACTACATCTATGCCACACATAAGCTGTTGAAAAGGGCATAGCATCGAATCATGACGCATTCTCGATCTTTCTTCATCTCACGAGCGGATAAATTAAAGGTAAAACCCTCAGGATTCAACTTAGAGGAAATGCTGAGGACAAGGTGATGAGGGAAGATTTAAAAAATAAACATGCATGACTAGCCCACAAAGAGACAGATTGTTCAAGGCGCAAAACGGTCCGTGGGAACAAGAGAAAAACAAGAGAAAAATCTCAAAAGGCAGCGAACAACTTGAGTCTATTTCCCCCTGAACAATAGCAGCCTAACCCAATTAGCCTGGCCCCGCTCTCAGGGCAAAACTCCTGATAATCCTTTTGCGTCAGCTGCTTTTGAGAGCTGCTTTTGCACTGAATCACAGACATTAGGTAATGCAGCACGACGCTGGAGCTTGCTGAATAGAAAGAGCTTTATTATTGTTATGATTATTATACTGCTGTCATCTCTCTGGCTCAGCACGAAAGGGATAACAGAAAGAGGATAGGTTCCTTTATGAGCTCCTCTCTCCTCTAAGTGCTGCTCTTTGAAGTCACCCTTTTTAGTGAACGAGTGTGTGTGTGTGTGTGTGTGTGTGTGTGTGTGTGTGTGTTTACTGTTTGTTTTGCTGGCAGCATTTTGAACCATATTTTTTAAGTTATAAACTAAGTGTCTCTGCATTTTTATGAGAATGTTCTAACCAGAGTGCCCTCTTCTGGCTGGATGAACTATTTTAGGAGAAAATCAGACCGTTGATGATGGCCAGAAGTGAGAATCTTCTCTGGAAATAAAGGTACGGTAAAGTTTTGGTCATGAGGTGATGAGCAGTTTGTGGGCTGTTTGCTCATCTTAATAGGTAATTTAGCCTCGAGTGGCGATATCGAACTTTTGACGACTGTGAAATGGCTCATTTAAAAATATCCAGTTGTAAATGTGGAACTGAGGAGCTCAAACATCATGCAACTGGTCCGAGAAAACATTCAAGCCAATCATCAGGGTTTGTTTCTTTTTACAGCTTCATAACTAGTTTACATAAACGTGAGAACACGTCGATTCAGATGTTTCTTGTTGTTAAAAATAAACATGTGTAGAAAAGGAAGGTTTGCTTGCCGCTTTGTTGCTTGCTAGCATGAACGTAGACTTGATTACAAACAGTATTTTGTAATCCCATGAACATGGACGTTCACACGAACAAAGGCTCATCAGGGTAACACCAGTAAGATGTTGAATTCAGGTTTCTCAGGTCAAAGGTCAAAGGTCAAAGTCAACAACTTCCATTATGTCTTCATGTCTTCCTCCAGATAAACTTCTCCAGAGGAGCGTTAACTAAATCCTCCGGGGAATACACACACACACACACACACACACACACGACCCAATGCTAGCCTTTACAATCAATCCCAGTATGACTGGTAACCTTTATAAAGGGAAATGATACTGGTTTCAAAAGTATTGCCACCCCTACAATTAGTATCTAGTGATGTGCCTCCTGGAGAGAGAAACAGCTTCGAGCCTCTTCCTGTGATGTCAAATAAAATTAGATTTTAAGTAAGGTTCAAATATGGAGGCTAAGGTGATTGATGCAAATCTGATATATATGTGTATATAAATGCATCTTTGATTTAAAGTCACGGCCAGATCATAAGAGATGTTCAAATAAAAGACATTAGTTGAATTCAAAGGAATAACAATTTTGGGGGTGCCAATATTTTTTGCAACATGTGAAAAAAAAACATCAGTTTTTATGAGAATTATATTTGTTAGAAAAAAAATTTTTATTGTCTGAATGAAAATTTGAAATAAATATGTGTAATGGTTGCCTTATACCATTATTAGGGTGCTAATAATTTTGCACATGAAAATCTGATATATAGAATAATTTGGAGAATATACATCCAAATCCAAAGAAAGCTCATGTGTGTGTCTGTGTGTTCGTGTGTTCGTGTGTGTGTGTGTGTGTGTGTGTGTGTGTGTGCGCAGTTTGAGAATCAAACTCACACACACACAATTTCCCTCCAGTCCCTGCCAGTCTGGACTGATGGCAATGACGTTAGTGAAAATGTAAAAGCACTGTAGTCTGTCTCCCTCTCTCTCTCCCTCTCTCTCTCTCCCTCTCTCTCTCACTCTCTCTCTCTCACACTCTCTCTCTCTCTCCCTCTCACCCACTCTCTCTCATCCTCTCTCTCTCTCTCACTCTCTCTCTCTCACTCTCTCTCTCCTGCCCTCTCTCTCTC
>JAQQZX010000036.1:25905909-25923200 GCA_030068355.1 Notoglanidium maculatum
GACGGCCACCGTACGCTCTAATACACGCCTGGAGAGGGAGGGGTAAGAGAGGGGGGGTCAGGGGGCAGAATCACACACAGGCTTTAACAAATAAAAATCTACGGTGATCTAATGATTGGGTGAGGTTTTCTGTAAGGAGACGTTTCTGGAAGGAGTCTCCAGTGTCAGCGCTTTGGAACAGTCAGAAATAAAGCTGTGACTTTTAGCTTTCTGACATCTTCAGCACAGAAGAGTTCACGCTTTATGCGTCACGCTTGTCTTATGGATGTTTCACAACATTAAATGTAACTATAAATGGATAAAACCTATGATGTGTCATTCTTTAATCCATTTTAAATTGTAATCTTTCGGCAAATCACTGTATCATAAGAGGAACGTATCACTTCAATAATGTACTTATGAAAATAATGAACTTCGGGGTGATAACTGCGGCTCTGCATGATTACACCACCGTTATTTTTCTGTAATATCACTACACACAGTTTTTATCTCTTATCTCTTATAGTCGCAGTGTATGAATGCATTGTTAAGTGAATGCAGTTATTAGGACAGAAGCATCTGGCAACCCAGGACTGAGGTTTGTAAAGAGTTAATGGCTTGAACGGTGCTGCTGAGCTCCAAAGCCGCTGTGTGAGTGAGAAGACTTCACAGAGGGACGCTTGCAGCTCTCCACCGAGCATCACCGGAGCGCTAACAGCAGATCATGGCACTTTTTCACCAAGGATTCATTCAGGAAGAGTAAAGAGAACTCACATCACTCCGCAAAGCTCTGCACGATCCGACTTCTGCAAGATGCCACCACGCTGAAACTCACTGCCACAGGGTTTTACTCCATCTCAGCATCCCGGCATCTCTAAAGCTTCAAGATTTCAATTTTTCTGAGAGTAACCTGAGTGAGGGGTCAGGAGGAGAACATCTGTCACTGCTCTGAAGGTCAGTTCTGCTTTCCACTTTAAGAAGTGTTTTGCATTTTACTTTCTTTTAAATTTAATATTATTTCTTATATATAAAATAACAATTCTCTTACACACCTGATACTACAGAAAAGCCCCAGTGATTTTAGCATGACCTCACATGACTTCTCAGTTTAACTTACAACCGGGATGTTTTTAAAAAAAACAATAAAGTTCTTGTCTTTAGTCCCTGCACGGACCTGTCCGGTGTTCAGCTGTGTGTAGACGTGCTCCAGGTTCTTAAACACACTCTAAATACCTTGCTTGCATTCATGCTTTAATCCAGTCAATATTTAGTTTGTTATTTTGTTTATTTCTGTCATGGTTTTGTAAAATAGCTGGAGCGCTTTGAGATTTTCGGGAACAATAACTTCAGATGAATGAGAGACTTTGTGTCGTGGCTTTACATTTCAATTTGTTCTTTCATATTTTGACCTTAACGGCTTATTTCCACCAAAAATGAGGCACATCTGTTAATCTCTGGACCTCTTTACTTCTGGTGGGTGAGCATTTCTTATTTTAGTGGGGTTCATATTTTTTTGTTGATTCCATTTAGAATCCATTAAGATGCTTAAATTTGCTAATGTTTCACTTCTATCATGATTATTTTTGCAGAAATATTCAACGTTGTTTCACGTTTCAGTGTTTTATTCATGATTTACTTTTCCTTTCATGCCCTTTATTTATTATTATTATTATTACTTGTGTACAGCATCCTCGTTAGAAAGGTGCTATATAAATGAAAGCCATTGCTATTATTTATTTATTTGTTTGTTTATATTAGAGAGGCAGGTGGCTTAAATGTATTTTTTTATTGAGCAGTTATTTATTTTGCCATCCTGTAAGACAGCTTGAAGAGGCGCATGTTTTGTGAGACGTGAGTGTGTTTCTTTTATTTGACAGAAACATGATGTCTGTAAGTGGACGCTTCAGCGTTTTGGTTAGTTCCTGAATTTTTGTGTATACAGTTATTTGTTTGATCGTGTTAAGGAATGCCTCAAATATGTACTAGGAAAAACGTCATAAACGTACTGAAGTCATATTTACTGGGAAAGACTTCCCTACATCCAAAAGCTTTCTCTCTTTGAGAATTGCATTTATTTGCCGTATAAAATGGATTATTTGATGGATTGTTGGTTTTTGGGGTTGATTTTATTGCTTGCTTTGAAATGTCGACATGTGCTGTAGCACGGAAGGTTATGATATAGTAAGTAATAAACCAGGAAGTTGATACACGTTTCCGAACACACTGACTGTTCATACTGAACATGAGCTGAACTGAATGTTCCTAATTATTTATTTAATTATTTGTTTGAATATTAAAATTCTAAATATGTTTTATATATTTAAATATTTACATTATTATGTAACTATTTATATCTAAATTATTCATATTAATTTCAACAATTATTTATTTACCACAATTAATCAATTTTATCTTCTTAATGTTCCACTTCAAGGGATTTACTCAAAAGATAGTTATAAACAAGGGTGATGCTTTAAAATGTGTAGTTTTTGTTTATATGCATTATATATTATATATAGTTTATATTTTTCCTGTTTGAAGCTGCAGAGAACATTTCAGAATATCGTCTGTGAAGGAAAATCTGGGTTTTATTAACTATTTATTTCATGAACTCCATCTGTATGCCTAAAATGTTATTTTCCATGTTTAATTGTTTTAAAGGGTCACTAACGCGGCTATATTTGCTCCTGTTTACACATGTTTCGAGAGAATCACTAACGTCTGTGTGTGAGTGTTGCAGTGTGTTATTGGTGAACAGGTCTGATTGTGTTATATATGTCCTGAGGATTTACGTGGCTCAGGATCCTCACTGTGTCCCGCATGTGTTAATAGGATGTAGCTTTATTAATGGTAATAGCGACTGTTGCTATGTTTAATGTTTCACTTATCCGGTCGCACTTTTTAAAGCACAGTGCCATAGAAAAGCTGTGGTACTTTGACAAATACAGGGTTCAGAGGAGCGTGCAGTGTGTGTGTGTGTAGCCAGTGCTTTACGCTTTACGCTCTCACACTTATCAGCTTTTCAGATTTCATCTTGGTGATAAAATAAAATTCAGCTTTTTTCTACAAATTTACAGAAACTGCGATCATTTCAGTGTGAATGCTTGCAAAATGTGAATGTTTCCCTGTTAATGATGATTTAGAATCAGTCTGATTAGTTATGATTATGAACTGATTAAACATATTTATTGCCAGTACAGGAGTGTGTCAGCATTTTAATGCGTTTATTTGTGTCCATTTTTTCCCTACATTCGATTAAAGACATGCACCTTTTTTCTATGCAGGTCATTCCAGTAATGGCATTTCCTAATGAGAATGTAAAAAGTCTGGATTTTCTCCTCCTCGTCTAAGACTCTGGAGAAAAACGAAAGCATCCAAGATGCGAAAAATCCAAACCATCTTGCTGCTGCTGTGTTTGCACAAGGTGAGCGCATTGTTACCAGTTCTGTGTCTTAATGGGGCTGAATTTTATCAAGGTGGATTTTATCAAATATTTTGGCTCTACATGGAATAACATTAAACTTTTTTATTCCTTTATTACTTGTAATGTGACACCGATAATAATAAGAAAAATATGAAATATGTGGGAAGTATCTCTTTACAGATACTAATGATAATTTAGCGTGTAATTAGGCGGACAGTCATGGTGGATCGTAGTCTCAGTCCTGTTGAAAGACCTTGGTTTTATTGGAGCATGTGGCGAGGACGATGCCATGGTCTAAATTAACATGCAGAATGCAATTAAATTTCTTAATTGTATCTAAATGAAGCATGTCGTACTGAGTTTAACGGTGGCAGGAGTCCCAGGGGTAACAGCCCTTTATCAGACAGCAAAATGTATATTTTTTGCTTAGAACTATACCAATTTATTGAATAATTTATTTGCTTAAACTTTTTTTTTATCCTGACCAATGATCCACACTCTAGATGATAGACGGTTTTCCACACTCTTCCCTCTTTTATACTCTGACAGGACCTAATTCCTCAAACACTCTAAGTTTGTCCTCCAAAGAAATTGTCATGCTTTTATACTCAGAACAAACCTCCTCATTCATCTTCCTTTCTCTTTCATAATCGTCCTCACGTCCTCATCCTTCTCTTGGAATCTGAAGCAACTGTCATTATCCATTTCTTCCAGTCTGAAAGATCTATCCTCTGTCACAAAGTGAGGGGACCGTCATCATTCCCCTCTCACAATCTGCACAGTCCATCCTTATGTCCTTCAATTTTTGAAAAGTCCATCCTCATTCCTGTCTCACAGTCTAAGTGGTCCATCCTTATCCCTCTTTCACACTTCATTCTCAATATCATCCTTTTTTTACGCTCCATTGGAACCATTTTTATCACCCGATGAGGATAAAACCATCCTTAACCTCTTTCATGCATATTAACGCTTTCTCATGGTACACATTGCAAATCAACATATTGGACATTTTCATTCAGTGTAACGAAATGAATTATTTTTTCACCACAAGTCTGGTATGACACTGTCCCGTGGTTATAGCACACTGTTGGGTTTCTGTGTGTAGAGTATCGTGACTCCGTGTTTAGCTGTTGGCGAGCAGGGCGATGAGGAATGGGAGTGGTGTGAGCCCCCTTCTGGGAAACAATTCATATCTCTCCACAATAACATTGGCACCGAGATAAAATGGCCAGCACAACTAAAGCTTCTTTTGACAGTAAAACACTGTATACAACTGCCACAATGAAATTATAACATTAAATCCTATGCTAGGTAAACATACGTATAATAATACTTAGGAAAAATTCTTAAAGCAAATTCTTAAAGCACTGAGTCTACTTTCATATGAGCCATTAACCACTATTGTAAAGTGTGGCATCACAAATAAATTCAATGCTTATCATGGGCACACCCAAAACAAGCAGGGATTCCATTTACTGGCCTCTGATACAAAGACTTAAAGGCACCATCATCATCCCTCTCTCACCCTTGAAGGGACTGTCCTCATCCCTCTTCCTCACTCTTGAGAAACCTTTCTGATTTCACTTCTGTACCACACTCATAAATGGCAGTAACCATCCTTCTTCTTCTATTCTGCTTTCCATATTGCCTACAGACCATCTCAGATCAACAGACATCAGACAAGCAGATCATCCCTCTCTCACTCCAATGTATACCTCAAACATGTTCTAAATGCTCATATCCTCATTCTTCTTACATGTTCAGAAAGAGTCATACTCATGCCTCTGTCATTCTGAAAGGTCCATCTTCATGTCTCTTTCACAATCTGAAGGGTCCATACTCATCCCCCATGCATACTGTAAACGTTTTCTTATCCCTCTCTTGCACTTTGATGGGTCCATCCTCAAACTTCTTTTTTCACGATCCGAAGGGTCCATTTTCAATCCTTGCACTATTTGAAGGGTTCATCCTTATGTCTCTCTTGGATTTGAAGGGTCCATGGTTTATTCTCCTCGCACACTAAAAGATCATCCTCATCCCTTTCTCACAATTTTAAGGGTCCATCCTTATCCCTCAACCACAATATGGATAAATCAACCACACCCCCCTTTCTCCATCTAAAGGGTCTCTCCTTGTTTCTTTCTTGCAATCTGAGGGGTCCATACTCATCCCTCTCTCACATTATGAAGGCCCCCTCCCCATACTTCTCTCACAAACTGAAGGGTTTATCCTCCTAATCTGAAAGGTCCATCTCCATCCCTCTGTTACAATCAGAAGTCTCTATCCTCTTTTTCACCTTGAATGGTCCATCCTCACTCCTTTTTTATGGACGAAACTCTTTCCCTCCAAAGGGGCCATCCTCATCCCTCTTTCTCATTCTAATGGGACCATCCTCATTTCACTTCCTTACCACTCTCACAGGAGGCAGTTGTCATCCTTCTTCTATACTGACAACAGACCATCCTCATTCATCTCTCAGACCCCACTGGGACCATCTTTATACCGCTAATACAATCTGAAGAGATCCATCCCTAGTCCTCTTTCACATTCAGAAAGGTTCATACTCATGCCTCTCTCACTCTGAAGGGTCCATCCTCATGCCTGTTTTATAATCTAAAAAGTCCATCCTCAAACCTCTCTCAGAACCTGAAGGATCCTCATCCCTCTCTTGCAATCTGAAGTGTGCATCTTCTTTCTCACTATGAATGATCCACCCTCATTCCTTTTTAATGTACCAAACTCTTTGCAGATGATTCCTCCATAAGGACCTTCCTCATCTATCTTTCATCATTGAAGGGACAGTCCTCATCCCTCTTCTGATCTCTTTATGAACCATCCTCATTCACTTCCATACCACACTCATAAGTGGTAGTAATCATCCTTCTTCTACATTTGTTCTTCTATATTGGCAACATACTATTTTTACCCTTCCACCACACTCATCCCTATTCCATACTCAGACAAGTCATCTTTATCCCTCACCAGAGAGACCAACCTTCCTCATGTTTCTTCCACACTCAGAAGGGGCCATCAAATTCCCTTTTCCACACTCCGAAGGGAATCATTCTCATCCCTCTTCCATGCCCCAAAGGGACCATCCTCATCCCTCGTTCACACTCCAAAGAGTCCACTGTCCTTATTATACCTCTTATTCTTCAAAGGAGACTTCCAGCTGGCCATTATTTCTGTATGGATCCTCAAGGGGACACACATCTGCTGAGAGACATCAATGCATGCACGCTGCCACACACTGATTTCCAAACACCTACACATACATATTCGCACAGATGCATGCACAGACATACAAACACCTACAAACATAAACCCTCATTTAGACAGACAATCATATAAATTTGCAATCAGATGCATGAAAACACAAAACTCTGTAAACCCCTCTGTCCTAAAGATGTCAAAAAGCTTAAAATTACAGCTTTACCTGTTAAATAAACGTCTCCCTACAGAAAACGTCACCATATCAATGATCACACATGTATCTTAAGCTGTTTACGTGGCGCATTCACTGTCCCAAGTGTGGGTTGATATAAACCTGTTATTTGCAGCTTCACTATTGTCACAACTGCTGTTATAGAAAATTTATTTGACTAATCAGAATCCAGCACAGTACTGAGTAGAAAAGTTATATAAAGAATGTCTAAAATATAAAGAATATAAACTCAGCTATATTTTCCTGTAAAATGATTATGGTAAGATTGTAATCCGGACTACATCATGGTCATGTAAAACTGCATGATTTCTGCTTACACTCTTTTGCTAGGATGTTAAGCTCCACCTCTGATGCACACACACACACACACACACACACACACACACACACACACACACACACACACACACATGCTGTACATTTCACCAGTGTAATAAATGGTCCAGCGTCAGGATTAAAAGGAGTGGTTTAATCTCACGGCTCTCATAACGCCAGCCTGATTGATTAGTTTTTTTTTCCAGGAAGCTTATGTCAACAAGGGAAAAAATAAACCTAATCCTTCTTCGGAGCATGCCAGCCTTGTAAGGTTTTCCCGCCATGCCACTTTATCATGGCGCTGAATTCCAGAGCTGCTGGGTGCCGATAAGAGGCTCACTGCTTTTCACACACTCGTCCCGCTGGACAATACGACGCTTGTGTGTATTCTTCAGACTCGGAGCGTTTCCATCAAAAAGCCCCCTTGCTGGAGTTGCCTTTTTTGTGAAACAAACTCAAAACCTACAGAGTGATGCAAAGGAGCAGGACGAGAAGAAAATAGAGGAAAGGAAAGTGTTAGCACGAGCACACACACTTCTCTGGGAAAGATTACAAACGGATTTAAGCGAGAGTGTATACGTGAGCGTGCTCGTCTACAGTGGCATTATCGGCGCACGGCTTTGTACACCACTGATGCGTATCTGGTCCTATATTGAGGTCATTTCAGGTTGTCAGAGGCTTCAATAATCCCTCATAAATGATGTTGACTGCGACATTTGCTGTCTCATATACTGATGCTTTACAGTCGGAGGTTATACGTTTCCTCCCCATCAAATACCCTCCACTTTCCCAAACCCATCCCAAGACATTCTGCTTTTCTGTTACCACCACATTTACACTAATAATTCCACTCTGATCCAATCCTCACACAAAAACATTCCTGGCTACTGGGGTTCCTTTTGTTCTGACATTAGCTTACTAATAATCTGCTAGCTTTATACTAATACCAGCATACACTGGCTAGCATTGTCATGTGACAACTCTATCAGAAAAAGAAAATAATACAATATATTTGTTCATGAGATATGTGTTGCCCTACATCAGAGCTGGTAAGACTAACTTCCATTAACAAAACCTAAACAAATGAGTCAACTTTGTACAATCCGACTCATAACTTATACAGAATATAGCGAATGCTTAAAGATAACCTTAAAGGTTTAACATTGTTGTCGCAAGAACTTTGAGAAATTCATCCTCAGCACTAATCATTTAATTCTTTTTACCTGAGGACAAAAATGGAGTTTTGCGGTATACAGTTACTACTGAAAAAGCTTTAGTTTTTACCCCCCCCACAATTTAGGGGACAATAGGAAAAATAAAAAAAGTTTCAATAACCTGGTTGCATAAGTTTGCACACCCCTTAATTAATACCGTGTTGAAGCACCTTTTGATTTAATTACACCACTCACTCTTTTTGAGTAAGAGTCACTCACCACGGCACATCTCCACTTAGCAATTTTCTCCCACTCATTCTTCCAAAAACATTCTAGAGCCGTCAAATTGTGAGGTCATTTCCCATGCACAGCCTGCCTCGGGTCACCCCACAGAGTTCTAGTTGGATACAAGTCTGGGCTCCGGCTCGGATATTCAAAACCACTGAAGCCGTTCCTTTGTTGCTTTAGATGTGCGCTTTGGGTCGTTATTGTGCTGAAAAGTCCTTTTCATCTTCAGCTTACTAGCAGACACCTGCACATTGATCACAAAAATGACTGGTATTTATAACTTTTCATGTTTTCCTCCACTTTGATAAAATCCCCAGTCCTGGCTGAAGAAAAGCAGCCCTAAAGCGTGACGCTGCCGCCACCGTGCTTCACCTCGGGTTTGGTGTTCTTCTGGTGATCTTTTTTGTGCCAAAAATATGTTTTAGAATTATAGAATTTTTATAGCTTTTGGAATTGTCCGACCATAACACATTTTGCTACAAGTAGTTTAGGGTGATTTAGACAGACTTGGTTGTTTTTTGCGAGAAAGGGATTCTGTATAGCCACCCTACCTCACGGCCCTCACGGCCCACGGTCCATGTCACATGCAGAGAGTAATCAGTAGTCAGATGTTCCTGCAGCTCCGTTACTGTTGCTGATGGTCTCCTGGCAGCCTCCCTTTTGTCTTGTTCTTTTGTAAAATGTTGGAGGGACGTCCTGTTCTTGATGATGTCACTGTGGTGCAGCATGCTACCCACTTGTTGATGATGGCCTTCATGGTGTTACTTGGTCTATCTAATGTCTTGGAAATTATTTTATACCCTTCTTGTGATCAACACCTTTCAGCCAGTGAGATTCCGTACAGGCTTTGTAAGCTAGAAAAGCCTAC
Source organism: Notoglanidium maculatum (assembly GCA_030068355.1). NCBI lineage: Eukaryota > Metazoa > Chordata > Actinopteri > Siluriformes > Auchenoglanididae > Notoglanidium > Notoglanidium maculatum. The sequence continues at coordinate 25,915,383 of JAQQZX010000036.1, forward strand.
AGAGTCAGCTGATATTTATTTGGGGTTAATCAGGTTGATTTCATTGATGACAGCTGTATGATAATTACATTTGGACATGAGATCGAATGTGATTGGTTCATTCTGAACACAGCTACATCCCTAACTATAAAAGGATGTGCAAACTTACGCAACCAGGTTATTGTAACTTTTTTAAATTTTTCCCTAAAATGTTTCTGAGTGTTTTTCACTTAATTTTGTTATGTTGTAGTTTCACATTGAGGGTGGAAAATTGATTTCATCACTGTAGAACTTTTATCTTCTCATACAAATCACCACATCCTCCACAAAACACATTTCCCCCCACCAGAACCTTTAAATACAGCTGAATAAATCAGACTTACTAACAAAGATGGCAGACAAAAACTGATCTATAAAGCAAATGGCATCACTCGTAACATGTGAATGTCAGTCGTAACATGCCATTTACTAGGGTTGCAAAGATTATTTGCGCTGAAATTAAGCTTTTTTGTTTGTTGTTCTGGGTTTTTTTAATGCTAGCTAACTTTAACTCACGTTTGTGTTTACATTTGGATGTGCTTGAAGTGTTCAGTTTACATGACGTGAATGCACTTTGTTATTTGCTAGGTAACAGATCATTCATTACCAATTTTCTTCCTAACCTGAGATGTATGTTGAGATATATTTTCTAAATTAAGATAGGATTGCGTGTTCTGTGATGTCTGCAATGTCACTTTTTTCCATTTATTATCTCAGCCTTAGGATATATATAATATTACCTCCAATGGGACTACAAACTACCGTAAGACCTGCACTAGCAGTTCTACTGTAAATACAATAATATAACAGCAAATAATGCTAATGGAAAAAAATATAGCATTTAGTACTTTGTTTAAAAAAAGAAAGTTAAAACAACTGTGTGTTAGTGTGGAAAATCCAGTACACTCCAGATGATTTGTCAGAATAAACACGTTTTATAAGATAAAACAGATGCCCGGTTGTAATGAACGCACCGTGTCTCAGCCTGTAGTGCAGGACTGTTCTCTTTTTACCTTATAAATTGAATTCCTTCTAAATTTCACACACTGCAGGAAATATTTGTCCCCACATTGATTTCGGTGTCTAAAAGCGTGTCACTGTCAATGACCTTCATCTTCGTAAATAAAAATCAATAACACGTGACTGATGGCCTGTAATGGCGTCTGCGGAGCTGAAATGAACACAGCAGAGTCATAAATCTGAGGTAAATACAGCTCCAGTGTATCAGGTCAGCTGGGTCATGTGATCAGGCAGAGAGCATTCTGGGAATATTTAGCGTTCTGGCTCTAATGCTGCTAGCTAGAGAGCTAATTACTGAGCCAATGTGAGGGGAAACAGTTTAACCCCAAAAGAAATACAGATTATTGTCTATACAAACACTGGAATAGGGGCGGGGCTAATCTTAGATGGAGTAGGCGGGGCTAACCATCAACCCTTAGTGCTTAAGCCCTAAAAAACTAAAACTAAATCCTAGAAATATGAGCGCTTGATAGCTGTTTATGAGAGTCGAGAGGGAAGCATGCCAATCTGGCAACCTAAAGGATCATTTTTAAGCACTATTATTTCCTGCTGTTATTCTCAGTGTATTTCAAACATTTTTATTAGAAATAAATATTTTACTGTAATCTGTAAACAGTTCATTTTTTTTAATGAAATGGCAGTGCAACGTTTTTACTCCCGTTCCACAAAGAACGATGTTGCTGTAGCACTCAGCTCATCCTGTGTGTGTGTGTGTGTGTGTGTGTGTGTGTGTGTGTGGAGGCTGATAAGACGAAAACATCTTTCCTCCTTAATTAGATCTCCAACTCTCGTAACTGGAAAAGCAGGAGTGGAGATAACAGAGGAATAAACTCTGTACGCGTTCCTTAATCATCTGCTGTCTTCTGCACATAATCATCATTCCTCCATTCACACCCTCCATCCGTTATTACACACGTTCTCACACACACACCCTCCTCCAGCGTTTCTTCTTCTGCCTGTAACCTTCACATATTTCCACTGACAAATCTGACACTTTAATGTTATCACTGTTTAAATGTTTTTGTTGTGTTTGTGGTTTATGTATTTGCACACTCTTTTACCGCTAGAAAATTTAAATCATTCTCCAAACTGTGCTGCAGAAATAGCAGAAAATCATCTAAATATTTGCTTGTTTTCCAACACAGTTCAACATTTCAGAAAAATGCTAAGTGACATGAAACTCTTTTTCACCTCCTGAGCAATGAGGTCACAAGTTTGGGGTACAAGAAAGAAAAACAAACATGGAGGACAAAGTCTTGTTAGAAGGGCTTTAATGATTGGACAATTTGGTTTTATTTAAATTTATGGATTTAAAAGTAAACAATTCAGGAAAAAATAGCAGATTTAATGGTATCATCAATCACTGCAATGAGAAACAAAAATTGTATCGTATCATTGTATTGTAAAGAGATTCAGATATCATTAATTACTTCTTTGTTATTCTGAACTGAAATTATATCATATCATATCAGATATCTTTGTCTTAAGAAACAAAATTGTTTCATGATGTACTGCATCATAGTACATTCAAATTATTTATCATTGCCATAGGAATCGGAATCTCATTGTATAGTATCGGATTCTGTGCTCTCGTCAAATATTTCACTGTTGCCTTAAAGCCCCAGTATGTAGGACTCTGCCCCTGACCCCCCCTCTCTTACCCCTCCCTGTGCAGGCGTGTATTAGAGCGTACGGGTGGGCGTCAGGAGCCTGGAGCGTACGTCCAACTACTTACATTCACACTCCTTCGCTTATTCTGTGCGTATGTAGTACGATCCTCCATTTTCCAAATTTGGTTCTCAAATGTGTTCTCCAGCTCCAGCAAACACTGATTCCTCTTCTTTCTTCTTCCTTGTCGTCCTTCCGGTGCTTCCTGCCGGATTCATGTGTAAAAACGTGAAAGGCGCTCTCTAGAGGTTTGTCCGTTCTGGGCTACTGTAGCAGCACAACATGGCGGCTCCGTAGAGGTGGACCCGCCCCCTGTGTAGGTATAAAGGGCTCGCTCTAAACTTACGCAAACACAACGATTCAGAGTTACAGCTAATTATACACTAATGAGGACCTACTGATGAATATTATACTCCACTTCTGCTAATAGATCCCCCTAAATCATACACAGTGCACCTTTAAGAATCAAAATTGTATCACACCAATTAAAATCATATTGCAGTAGAATTAGTGCTATTGTCAAACACTGTATTGTTGACTTCAGACTCATGTGACGTGTGGATGCCTGAGCACCGCACTGTAATTGACGGAATTTTCTACCAAGCTTCAAAAGACCAGCGATGTGGACAGGGTTATACTCTGCATATTCAGAATGGCGGCTGTAAGTATAGTGTGTTCATTCAGCACATTGATCGTATAGGATAAACATAAAACTACAAAAAAATTTGCATATAGCTTTCAAACCAACGGAAAATTCTGCACCGGTATTCTCGATCTTCCAGATTCAGAGCTTTTAAATGTAAGGTCAGAGCTCATGAACGATCACAATGACGGCAGAATGGTTGAAAGAGAACCTAACCGAGCTCATGTTCATGCTGCTGCACTTATAAAAGTCACAAAAATATTGCTAAACATTTCACTGGTTGACGTGGAAACCTGACAGACAGGGATGTTTCCATGCTGACGTGCCATCTAGTGGACGTTGCTTTTAATCCTCCAGCTGTACAAACAGTACATGACCCTAAGCTAGCTAGAGAGAGTTAATCAGCACCTTCTGTCCAATCAGAATCCAGGATTCAACAGTGGTAGAAAAACACCTTGACATTGAGTCCTGAAAGTAAGAATGACGTGGGTAAGTGGTTACTTTCTTTTCCGCTGCATCGTCACATTTCTGGCGGCTGTTATTGCATCTGAGAGCGAGTCAAACACCTCAGCCACAGCAAGCGTCAGATCTTTGTAATGGGATTATGGAGGTGTTGACGTGCTGATAGCTTCCACCTGCTGAGTGAGGATAGCGCCGGAACATCTCTCTCTCTCTCACACACACACACACACACACACACACACACACACACACACACACACACACACACACACACACACACCCTCAAGCCTTCAGCATACTGATGCTTTTATTAACTCATTATCACTCACAGTATAATCATGCCCCATCTATCGCAGCCAAGCACGTTAACATGAGGTCATTTTATGTCCTTATTAGCAGGTCCTTGTTATGCTTAACACTTCGGGACACACGATTCTTTGGCAGTACGCTCATAAATCATTTCTCTGTCATCTCTGTGCCCTCGCTGTGTTACAGCATGACATTTACACATTGATAACAGAAACTTGTCAAATTAATGGTCCATAAAAGAAAAAAAAGGACTGAGGAGCTGAGAATTAAAGATTAAAGGGACTGAAGATTAAAGAACAAAAACAACATTAGCAAATACAGTGTAAACACCACTATTTTACTACTAATATATTTAAAGTAATTCAGAACAGTGTCTTCCCACTTACAGGATGTGTCTATAAAGCGTTTCTCATTTCATTTTAACGATGCACAGCGGCTGCACCAGAGACACATTAGAAGCGTGCTGCATTTATTTTACACTTAACTTTATCACCTCACCTGTGCAGGTAACTGAAGCATAAACCCCACTCTCTGTTCACGCGCAACTTTATTTAAATTCATAATCAACACACTGTCACGAGCGTGCAACCTGTAGATGTGGTTTTACTTCGCAGTAGTGATGTGTATGCTGTTCTTCTGTTGTTTTGTTTATTCATGCCAGTTCTCTTCACAGAAATGAATTAATGCCAAGAATTCTTAGCTAAGGGCTAAAAAAAAAAAATCCGGCTGTAGTTTAGATTGAAACAAAAAAAATAAATGAAATAAAACTAAATCCCTGGGACTCGAAATGGAAGCCATCCTCAGAGCCACCAACCTTTCACTTGAGAGAGTGATGAGTGTGATGAAAGTGATCTGATCTGAGCAAAACAAAGTGAATGTCATCAGTCTTTAGGATTACAGCAGCAGCTTTAGGTACAAATATCCAGGTGAGATTAAAGGCTACGTCCACATTAATATGCTTCAGTTTTAAAACACAAATGATCTCCGTTCATACCAGCATTTTAGCTCTGTATCAGAAGTAATCCATACCGACACGCCTGAAGACGCAGATCACGTGACCCTTCCCGTACACTGAGCCTGCACGTGGCAGTATAAACAGGAAGCAGATTGTCTACTCTGCAGTCGGCTGCTTAGTTGCAGATCTCTGGAATAATATCTCGCCTCCTGCACATGTAGGCAGCTGTAGCTTTATAAAATGCAGAATTTAATGCACAACAGCTGCTAGCAAAGACGACAAGGTCAGCAGCGCTTGTAGTTCGTTATCCGTGCTGCCTTCACCGCTGGGAGTCGAGGCTGATTGCCGTTTGACCATGACAAATCAGGGAAGGATACGTCGTGACTGATTAGAGCGAATCAGGAAGTGAACCTGGATGTCTGCATCATCGTTTCCAAAAGCCTCCGTTTTCCCTCATCCACACTAAAACACATCCCTGGCGTTTTCAATCTACAACACGACCACCAAACCTCTGTTTTAGGGGCTTGAATACTGGTGTAGAATGGACTCCAGGTGAAAGTGATGCATTTTAAACTAAAATGTATTAGTGTGGATATAACAAAAGACTGAAGAAAGAGTGAGGTTTGGGCACTAGCTGTTTTTAGGAAGTGGAAAGTTTCAGTGTATCCATGCTGGAGCGTCCACATGGCGAACATCAGCAGTGCTGCAGCAGCGAGCTGCATTACAGCTCCAGTCCGTATCACAAAGCCGTCTGCGTCGACCGAGTGCCATTACAGCATGGCTGATGGTGTTTGGAGCTACAGAACAAACAGCACTGAAACACAGACAGCAGTTTGCTTGCTGAAGTTTTGGCTCAATCCCCAAATACACACAGCTTAGGAATAACACACGACTGAACAGAGTGAACATGATATTCAGAGAAATAAAACATGTTTTGTCCACAGTCTCAATTTCAACAAAGGACACATTTCACTCCACTCACTGTTTTTCTCACTCCAAATCTTTGTATGCCCATCAATAAATGTTATTTAAGGAATAGACCCCTGTGCTGTCACAGGAAAATAATAATCAACAATAATGATAATCAATAATCAATAATGGTGTGATGAAGTGAGGTTACCGTCTCCACCCTGAAAGCCTCCAACAGCTCGCCTCTAAGTGGTTTATTTCTTTTATACCACAGCCATTTGCCAATGATTACAATTTCTTTATTCAGTAAAAAACAACACGTCGTATTTTTACCTGTTTATAGTTACATTTAATGTTGTCGAATGTTCGTGTTATAGAAAGTTATCACTTACTTTAAGTGAGTCGTGTATTTCTGCATTCAGTATGAGACGTGCTGGTGCTTCATTATTGTTATTGTATTGTTTCCTTCTTTATATTAAAGTATAACTTGGTAAATATTGCAGCTGTAAGATGTAAAGAGACAGTCATGGCGATGGGACACAACCATCACTGTTCAGTAGTGAAAGCTACAGGGGCGTTAATGGTGCCGTGTGTTAGCAGTGCTAATGACGGCTGGGATTTCACGCGCACACACACACACACACACACACACACACACACACACACATCGTGTGCGGTGCAGTCCACTGAGCCCGGTCGCGGTGTCAGACCGCTGATAAAGAGTGATGGTTTCCGTGCGTGATCCTGCTCCCGCTGTCAGAGCTCCAGTTAATTACTGACGCCTCGTGTTCCCCTACACCTGGTAAGGGCTACTTTTGAATCTAGTGTTTTAATTGTGTAAGTAATGGCAGGTGATGGGTTTCCAGAGCACTTGCTAATCACTCACTGTTGTCCATACAGTGAATAGTGAAAAGGGAAAGATTTACGACACAGCGAGTGTGACGTGGCGTCCGGGACAACATGGCCGCCTCTATAAATCACTCTGCAGAGTTCAGCTATGGTTATAGATGACAGTACAAATACCTTCATTGTCATTGCACAAGTACAGCAAGATTTATTGTGCAGTTCCCCATCAAGCTGTTTCATATTAAAGTAAGAATAAAAAACACAGGAAGTCCCACTGTGGCCTAAACAGCATCACTGAAGACCTGCATGCGACCGACTTCTGCTACCCGTCAGCTGCGTTAAAGCCGATTCATACTCCTGCGTCGATCCTGCGGTGTAGGGGGAAGTGTTTATACCTGTACATAAAGTGCACATCTCCTCTAGGAGGCGCTGTCGCATGAAACACACCAGAATTTACTGATTTAACGCACAGGAGGGCAACACGACGTCTGTGTTTCGCTGTAGAAATAATAAACATGAAAATCGCACGAACAAAACGCTGTTTTGAAACAAATTTACCAGGAAAAAGAAACCTTGCATGATTAATTATAAAGCAGGTGGACTCTCACTGAAAGTGTTTTCACTCGTCTCTATTCAGTACAAGCGGTCTGAGAAACTTCTGTGACTTTTTAAGATGACAGAAAGAAAAAATTAGAGACCAAAAATAGACACCAGTTCTAAAATAGCTTATTTCTCTGTTAAAAAAGTTCTCTTTTATAGCTTGCATTAAACAGGTGAAACTAAAATGAGAGAGTAGCGGGCTGCCACAGGGCACGCAGTTGTCATGGCAATGATAAACAATGCATGCATGCTCATCAATCACAGTCTTAGCATCAGAAAATGAACAGGAAGTAGAAAAGCGCCCCTGAGGCCTCGGCCTTCTTCTGCAGGTCGCTGCTCGTTGCTGAAACTGTCGGGGGGGGGGGGGGGCAGCTGGAAACAGGAAGTT
>JAQQZX010000036.1:25927379-25943832 GCA_030068355.1 Notoglanidium maculatum
CTGCTTCATTCCTGCTCATTTTCCTGCCCAGTGATTTGCTGTTGAGACATTAAAAGCTTCATGTTTTGTAATATTGGGTTTGCCTTATTTTTTTGTTGCTCAGGAGTGTAGGCTACACGGCGTAGCTCACACACCCAACACATGTTGACTGACTGCTTTTGAGATAAAGATAAAACTAGAGTGCATTTGAGTTTTCTCACATTTTTTCCTATAAACAGAGATGACATCATTGTACAATCAGAATCACAATTAACATCAGTTCATTACATCTAATCAATTTATCAGACAGGCCTTATGAACCGCTTTAATCGATAAAACTTCCATTAAACACTCTGACTGAGTCTCTCATCACAGGAAGTCAGAAGAGAGAAACAGGAAGACAGGAAGAGAGTGTGTTAGAGAGAAATGGTGCTGATCTGATCGCTGAACACAAATTGTAGCCCGTGGCTGATATGAAGCGCCAGCACGAAAAACACATTCCTGCAGCGGCATCATCCTTTTCTCTGCCTGCGGGACCACGCCGACTTTTAATAACCGTCTCCTGGGCTTGGGCAGGTCACCATGGCGATGACCTCTCGCTGTCAGGCTGTAAAATAACCTGTCCAGTCGAGAGACAGAGTGCTTCGTCCTGCTATCCTGTAGAGTTTGCTAAAAAGTAACATTTATTATTCTCAGTATTAAACTTGTTGATGATATTAAAGCTCTGTTAAATAATCAGGGATCCTCCTGACAGCACTGCGGGTTGCCAGGTTACACGGTTTACCTTATTAATTTCACTTCATGGTCAGGTTGAGGTAAAGAACAAAAACGCCTCTACAATTCACAGAATTTGTGCCCCAAACCAATCAATCTGGCAACCCAGTGAGTGTATTTACATGCACACTGATATAATAATACTCTGGCTCTGATTGGACTGACTGTCCACATGCGCCTGTTACACAGCGTACAGGAAAGGAAAGTCTCTCCACTTGCAATCAGACAGCATACATGTAAGGAGCAAACGAGATCGCTGCTTTTTCCCTTTTATTCCCCAAATTTTTTTTTTTCCCAAACAAACGGAAACACATTTTTCTCATTTAAGTCACATGACATGAGGAGCAAATGGAAGTGCCACCTTTTGAACAACAGCGCTCTGTAAGAGGTACAGCGAGAGGAGAGAACCAGCTGTAACCGCTTCACATCACCCAGTAGGAACACAGACCATGAACAACTGTGCTTTCTCAAATTCTTTTAAAATATTGCTTTTATTTCGGGGTGAAAAAAGTGGAAACCCGGCTACAGCCAGTGAACCGGTGCCAGGATGGAACCTGGAGCTGCACCACCGTGCCACCCATTACATAAAGGGCTTTTTTAATGACTTTATTCCTCTATTCTGTGGAAAATCCCTTGCAGTAGAAACATGAGCACGGCGTGTGAATTCCGACTGTTCCTCAACCTCCAGCTCAGAGTCCAGGTGAGAGGCGGGGCCACACCCTGGGCGGGTCACCAGTCTGTCACACGGCTAACACAGAGACCGACAGCCGTTCGATTAACTCAATTAACAATTAACCGGATTTAATTGTTTATATTATTTAAACCACAGTGAGACTGACCAGTTAATGTGCAGTAAACGCCTCACGCAGGCTCGCTGCTCTTTTGCTTTCCCGAGAGCACCTGCATGATGGGGTTCCGTCCCAGTACACACCCCTAGTCTGTAGATTCCCTCATGAACTTTCTGGCAGGATTTCTTTCTTTTTTTTTTTTTAAATGAAGAAGAAAACAAAAGTGTGCCTCCTATTGGTATCTGTATTCGTAGAACACATTATCCATTCAGTACAAGTAATTCATTCATAACTGGTTTCACTTCAGATGAACTTATGCATTGTTCATTTATTTAAAATACATTTAAAACATTTGTATAAATATCCGGTATGAAATATGTTTGAATAATATACGAACTGTACATTTTGAATTAAGACCCTGTGCTATAAATAACAAACACATTTTCCTGTGATTTGACTAACAACAAATAAAACTAACAAACAAAAACGATAAACAGAACTCAGTGATACAAAATAATGGTTATCTTAACGTGAATTAATAAAATGAATAGGAGTTTGCCGTGGCGCAGCAGAAGTTTTTATTTACAGAACTTGCCCTGTGTGATAATGTGCCTACATCTGCACTCTAACAGTGATTAGTTCTTGCTCTCACCATCAGTTTGGTCATGATCGTGCTTGCGCGGTGGAAATGTCATCTGCTGTTATTTTTTTAGCTGAAAATTTCAAGGTTATTGTTGAAATGTTCTCTGTTTTGAGGAAAGTCGAATTCGCCCGCAGCCCAGCGCTGCAGATTAACTAAAGCCGTCTTAATTAATCTTTCTCGCCGTTCTCCTCTAACAGACCTTGCCGAGCTTTACCTTTTTTGTCCAAACAAGCTGCGTCAGTGTCCAACCTTCCTCGTACACACGTGAGAGCGTGTGTGTGAGTGATAACAAAAACTTTGGCGTTTTCTACTGATTGTTTTCTCTGTGAGACGCAGGACTGCTTATGTGACAGGGTGAGAGAGTTTTATTTCCCCTCATGTCTCACCTTGAGTCATGTCTCACACTGTGTCAACTGGGAACTGAAGCCTCACACCGAGGCTCGGGGGATCCTGCAGTGTATGACAGGACGTTTCACAAATTCCCAGCACATGCCAGGCGACATAACACCTCATCTGTATGCTGATGCCTCCAGTCAAAATTCCTCACCTCACAGCAACATCAGTACCAACGAACTGGGGGCAATTAAAATAATCCAAGCACAGGAACACAACGGTACAGAAACACACTACAGAAATATACACTCAAATCAAATTCTCTCCGTTCGTACACGTCAATAAGATACGATACGGAAAGGCATGATTTGGAGAGATTCCTAGATATGTACATCTAAACATATTAACCAGCTTAATAAACACAAAATATTGAAACCCGTGACTGACAGGTGTTTCTTGTTGCCCAGTTGTGCCCTGTTAGACTGATGGCTATTCAGTATAATAATAATTAATACCTCTGAAGATCTACCCTGTGTTTTGCCAGCGAAGACTGCATCTACATTTGTTTAAAAAGGATAAACCAACATGAAGACCAGAGGGCTGTCTATGGGAGAAACGGCAGCAATACGTCCTAAAAAAGAAAGAAACCACTGGTGTACGAACCACCAGACGTGGAACAGGACGGCCGAGGCAAGCAGCAGCAGCTGGGGACAGAAATATTCTGAGAGCTGTGAAGAAAAACCCAAGAACGAGGAAGTGACATCACGGACATGTCCACAGCGCAGGGTGAAGGTGCCACGATCCACCATTTGCAGTATGGAACTATAGAGGCCATAAAACAAGATACGAACCACTCATCAGCAGTACGAATCAGAATTACAGACACAGGAACCAAAGGGGCGTGTCTTACTCAGAGTTTTTCCACACAGTCCATTTTCCAGCCATCTCTTGGTGGAGGCTAAGTGTCTGGAATTTATTCATGTGAATTAGGGTGGAGTTTGTGTAAACGTGCGGTTATGTTCACAGTCTTCCATCAGTTAGAAATAGTAATATAATGTTATCTACCATCAGACGCATCAGCTGTCTCCCAGCCTCGACTCAATCATGTGGCGTAACTCCGAAACCACACAGCATCTCATCGTCTAGGCAGTAAGAAATCCTGCGTCACTGAAAAAAGGCTCTCGTTAAACTCGTCACTCTTCTCCGTGTTTAGCTTGTTCACTAAGCTGCTGTCAAGAGCGTGTAGATTCTCTGGTGGTGTACGCGTACCCTGAACGCTACTTCCTGTTGTGTAAATCAGTTAAGCACTTCAACATACTGATTTCCTGTTTCAAAAGGAAGTCCATCAGCATATGGAATCAATTCACGGCTCACAAGCAATTTCACTGGGACTAAAGTTAATTTTTACATTTTTTTAGGCACAAAACAGCTAACATTTTCATTATCTGCCCTCTCTACTTATTTTCACAGACACGGTGTGTTAATTAGGTTGTGTGGGGACTGATAAATGATGCGACCCTTCAGTTCATCGATTTCACATTAAATGCAGAGCTCTCAATTTGCTGGGTCATTATGGGCTGTTGGCATCATTTGCGCAGGTGTGTCTGAGGTGAACAAGGCTTTCTGTGATAAAACCACAATGTATAAGCAACTATAGGCTTGCACACGCTCTCACTCACTCACACACACACGTTATATGCTAACGTTTTGTTATCTTGCTCTTGCAGAGCTCTGCCCCTGTTCCAATGATTTTACAGGGTAATGTTTGCAACGAGCTTTGCAAACTGAATTCGCATATGACTCAATTAAGCTTACAGCAAAATGTGTAATTAGCACAGCACTGTTTGTGTGTGTGTGTGTGTGTGTGTGTGTGTGTGTGTGTGTGTGTGTGTGAGATTTCAAACAGCCCTACTTAAAGCTTTCACATCTGCCGCAGCAAATGATCCCTTCCGCTGTGCCTTGGGACGGCCGCCGCCGCTAATTACCAATAAAACTAAGTTTGGATTATTTCTACAAATTATTAAGACTTTATCTTAAGTGGACCAGAACTTGACGTCCCAAAGCAAAAAAAAAAAAATGGTTATTTGGTGCGTGGGACGGCTGCGGCATGATGGCGGGGCTTATGGTCCGACTATTTGTGATTTGCAGACTTTCTGTAATGAGTTTAGAGACAGTTATTAACACGGATAGAGAGAGGAATTAATCAGTGCCTTAAAAGTCTGGGATACTGCAATGATTCATTTTGGGGGAAAGAAATCCAGCAATAAATCCCAAACAAAGTTTATTAAAATACTGTATAGTATTTAGTATATACGTCAAAACATCAACTTGTTCCTTACTGGCTGGCTGCTGTGCATTATTTCCTTACATCAGGGTGCCTCTAATGTAGAGTCAGTAAAGAGGTTAGCACTAAGCAATTGGGACTCTTTAATAAATTTGTGTACTATTTTTTGTGTTAGTACTATTGTACTAAACTATTTTAGTAAAGTTGTGTGAAAAACGGATTTTAAAGATTCTTTCCAGATCTGCAAAAATTTTCAGTAACGCTGACTTTCCTTATTTGGAAAACATTTGGATAGCATTTAGCCACACCCACAAATCTCCATCACCATACAATGAGGTGAAAATGACAAAATGACACCTAAACCGTGAAAGCGTGCCTCCTAAGTGTGAGCTAGACTCTTCCAGTAGTGCAGCTCAGCCAACTCGGCTACAAGGATGCACAGTAATGTTGTCGATTTTATAGGGTTCCATTACTGTTGTAAGACTAATCGAACGGCTAGTTTTGAGGGGTAACTCAGCAACAACTCAGACTTCCCCCCTAACCTAACTGGATTTTCATTATACACATTTCTTGTATAAATGCTCCTATGAATGATTTACAAATAAATGTTTGTGTCCAACACAATAAATCAGGGCCCAAGGGTTGTGATACGATATAACCATATTTACACTTTGCTACTGAAATAAACTAATGATGTCGATTTTATGATTTTTATATTGCCGTAATTTATGGGAGAGACAGGACTCGATAGTACTCTCTGCATGCTGAGGTACATGGGTCGCAGGTCAGTCATCAGCAGGGGTGCAAAATACTGGAGTATTATACTTCCTAGCAAAATCCCTATTTTTTTCACTCCTTGCATTTTTATTTATATCTTCATAGTACTAATTACAAATCTCACGGGTCTCTCAACCAAGTCAATGACTGTACGCTGCACATCAACAGAATGGGATCTGGAGCATTTTACTCACATGTTGGTTTAAACATCAAATTCATCAATGTAGAAACACAATCGACTTCATTTCATCAGCTAAAAATATTTACTCCAATTACCGCTAGTAGCTTTTTCACTCGAGTACCTTTCTGGCTGGATACTTTCTGACTCCTACTTTACCTATACCTTTCACTTCAGTATAATTTCCACTCCAATAATAAGATGTCTGAGTTAATTTGTGATCTGTAAGCTCGGAGGCTTAAGTCAGGTTGAAAGTCTTTAGTCTAGAGTTGCAAGTCATTACCTTGGAGGTCCTAATGATTTTATGCAGAAAGGAATGATTTATAGGCCACTGCGAGTGGAAATGTGTTAATTAAAAGAACAAACATATCCGTACCAAGCAGAGTGTAATGGTATCCTGCTGATGTGTCGGGTGTGCTGATTTAACATCACTCCATTTTGAGAGACCAAAAAATAGTGACCAAGTAAGCTAACATTTGCCAAAACAGCATATCAGAAAATAACAACCTCTTCACGTGGTTTACTGCGTCTGCCTAATTCGTTACTTTTTAATAAGATTTTTTTTTTTTTTAAGTGTTTTTCTAACAGAAAACCTAAACACTGGATTTTCTTGCTCTGTACCCTTTATTATGGTAATTTCATGGCTGATTCAGAAATAAATAGCTTCTATTGGGAGTTCATGCTCTAACGCTTATTGTGTCTTGTTTTTTTCTTTCTCTCTTTTTGTGAAGGTCGCATGCAGGCGTCTGCAGATTCCCGAGCTGGGCATTATGGACTGGGGGGAGAGTGATAATGAGGGCAACACTTCCCCCAAAGGGCCAAGCAGTCGCATGCCAAACCCCCTGCGCTTGTTCTCTAGAGGATATCGTGCTCTCAAGAGCAGCATGAAACAGATGACATATTTGGAAAAAATGGAGGACTCATGGGACTGGTTATCTAACCAGACAGCTGTTGGGGAGGTGCAAAGCAGGACTAAACGCAGACCCATAGTGAAGACGGGAAAGTTCAAGAAAATGTTTGGCTGGGGAGATTTCAACTCCAACATCAAGACAGTGAAGCTGAACCTCTTGATCACAGGAAAGATAGTGGATCACGGAAATGGGACATTCAGCGTCTACTTCCGGCACAACTCCACTGGCTTGGGGAACGTCTCGGTGAGTTTGGTACCACCGTCCAAAGTAGTGGAGTTTGAAATGGCACAACAGAGCACAGTGGAAACCAAGGACACTAAATCCTTCAACTGTCGAGTCGAGTACGAAAAAACAGACCGGAACAAGAAATCGGGCATGTGTGGCTTCGACGTCTCGAAAACATGCTACCAAGAGCAGACACAGAGCCACGTGTCATGGCTGTGCTCCAAACCGTTTAAGGTCATATGCATCTACATCTCTTTCTACAGCGTCGACTATAAACTGGTGCAGAAAATCTGTCCTGATTATAATTACCACAGTGACACACCATATGCCTCCACAGGATAATCTCACCACCGGAACTTGTTTCAAGCCAACCTGGGCCAAATAAGCAGCCCAAACTAGACCCATAACTCACCAAACAAACCTTCTCCTAAATTTCCTGCTACATCTCCTCCATAGGGTAAGCTCTCACAACTTCAGTCTAAAATATGTTAAAACCCAAACCCACAGACCAACCTTGGCCTGATCTCATTCGCTGACTTGGTCCTAAATTACAGCCCAAAATCATGGCCCAAATTATTTATGTATCTCAGAGACCAAACTCTGACCAAACATGGACTGATTCAATCCTAACCTCAGCCCAAACTCACAGGCATGACTTTGTCATGGTACAAAATCACTACCCAAATTATTTACACATCTCCAAGACCAAACTTGGCTCAAACTCACTGGCTAACTCATTCCCAACATTGGCCTCTAATCCCAGCCCAAACTTTCTCTTTCTCAGAGACAAGATTTGGCTCAAATCCATGGTCTGACTCAGTCCTAAGCTTGGCTGAAAATCACAGCCCATACTATTTAAGTATCTTAGAAACCAAACTTGGCCTGAACTCCTCCCCCAGTTTCTCCCAGATTTGGCCCAAACTGACTCACCCTGTGGCACTGAGCTCCTCATCTACCACATGTTCTGTGTATATCAGGCACAATTAAGATCCAGTCCAGATGTTCTACATCAGGCAAGACCATTAGCATGTGCTTTGGACAAACTTCTGCTTTTCTTGTGCGTGAAATGGTGGGCACATGGCGAGTTCTAATTAAGAGAGAATCGACTTCAAGGTTTGTTTATATCAGAGGTGTCACTTGCCACGCTGAGGCTGGACGAGTTGTTCAAAGACCCGTTGCTGCTTGAGGATGAAGTGCGACTGAAGTTTGCTTGGACAAAGAAGAGCAAACCAGCTACCGAGGACAAAACAGACATGGAACATAAGTGGAACTTTTTTGGTGTGTATGTGTCAGTGTAAGCGTGCTAACCATATCAGTAGTTCTGTTCATTGTAGTAATGTTGTAAACCACAGAGAACATGTGATGTTGTTGGCAAAGTTGCCAAGATTAGCGTTGTGATCTGGTTAAATCATCTTTCAGGGGAAGAGAAAAAGTAAAAATGAAACTCCAGGTAGCCCCGCGAGAGTTCTATTCATCGGACAGGTGGGTTTAGTGGATCTGGCAGCCAATTAACGACACTTTGTCATGGTCTTGCCACAGTGCTCCGCATTTCCAGGCTCTAATTAACATTAATTACAGTGGGAAATTTCAGTTGCACACGCTAAATGAAGGGACTGAAGCCAAAAAATGAAATTTAACCTGTCAGTCATGCCAGCAGTCTCGGAGAAAAATAACAACTGGAGATTCATTTCAAAGTTACAGACCACGTTTTGTTATCAGGATTTATTTTAAGTAGTTATCCTGAATAAATTTATTTACCTGCAATGTAGCATTATGTAGTTTGCTTATGTGGCCAACAATTTATACTAGAATATCAATAATAGAGTAAAAATCACTACATAACGATTCTGTTCATTTCATTTATACCGGGAAACAAAATTGGTGATTTGTGAATCCTTAAAGTTTTAGAAACTTTCATGTATTGTGAAGAGCTAGTATGTCATGTTACCCAAATTGTGATAACAGTATAATCATAATATATGGTCTGGACCTTATTTAAAATACTTTGAATATGTTCCTTTTTTATTGTGATGATATGAGTAATGAAACAGTCAAACATGAAATTTATACAACTTAATTTAGATCCTTGGGTTAAGAAAATAAGATGGATATTCATTTAAAAACAAGCAAACAAACAAAAAACCCAATTCACGGTCCAAAAATATGATATGGTATGGTAAAGTATAAACCTGAAACTGTTTATACATCCTCAATGTGTGTTCTAGTGAGTTAATTATAAAACAAATTCTGTACTTTTGTTTTGCCTTGTATTGAAATTTCCATTCCTTCTCCTAGTATAGATATAAGATGGATATTTACCTCATTTTGTTGTGGACTGTAAATTAAATTCAAGTTGTTCGGCTTCACTATGGACTTCCTCTCGTTGCAGTATTATTTTCTTCCTGTACGGTCTGATTTTTCTGTAAAATAACACACAAAGGGAAAAAAAAACAGTCATCGAGATACTGTTACGACTAAATGAAATCAGAATTGTATGTGTTGTATTTGATTTTAATACATTGCCATTATTCTGATCCCGACGCCAAACTCTTTGAAAGGACAACGATGATGTCTGCATTCAGACTTCAGGATGATGATGATGATGATGGTTGATGATTTATTCCACAAGCTCCTCAATGAGCTCAAGAAAATAAAATCTTAAATAAAAGCCTCTATGTGCACATTCATGTTAATAGCTTTTGCTTGTCTCAGGCTTTTTTTTATCCTTAATCCAAGACTGACTTTCTGCATTATTGCTGAAAAATCATCTTCAGTTAAATGAATTTCTAAAATGTTTTAGATTAAGACACACGTCGAATTAGCAAAGCTCTGACCTGGACGGCAGGAACTTTTCCATATAAGGCAAGATGAAGAAAATGATGTGTTTAAAAAATGATGAACTTTAACTTCCATTAAATAGATTTGTTTACATAATCTGAGCTAGAGAATTCACTTTCCAACACCAATATAAATATATAAATATATATATATATATAAAATAGAATTAGATTCTTTTAAAGTTCTGCTGAATTAATGCGCTTGTTCTAATACATTATCGTTTCTATAGTAACAGCTCGTTCACGTGGCGGATGCTCCACATAAAGGATTAAAAAAAAGAGAAAAAGATGCTTTGTTACAGTCAGAGGTAAAGTTTTCAGAGGTAACTAAGGTTTCTGATATCTGCAGGGCAGTTTGCACTCCAAGGTTTCTCTGTAACCTGATTCGTTGTGTATTTTGGTGGCAAGCTGTTATAAGAAAAGAAGTAAATTTAGGCTGGTGATTAACTTGATTACACTTGCAGTCAGTTTAAATACACTAATCACGGACATGAGTGTCAGCAATATGGAGCTTTCAGTGATTACTTTGAACTGTTCTTTTCTGCGTCAGAATGACTGAGCAACACACATCTTTAAAGAAATAAGAAAAAACAACAAGAATTTGGTGCACAAGGTTTACGGAAACCAACACAGGGTCAAGATACATACAGCACACTTCATATTTGGTTAAATGCCTCTAACCTTTAAGCCATTAACAAGCTTCTGGCAGAATCCTGGTTGGATATTTGACGGCTCTTCTTGGCATAATTGGTAGAGTTTGTGTGCGTTTCCTGCACAGACCCGACTTGTAGATATTTTCAGTAAGGTTGAGGTCAGGACTTGTTCTAAGCTTAATGTTAGTCTGCTTTATCCCCAACCAGCTTTGATGTGTGTTTGGGGTCATTCCATGTTTCTGATGGTTTGAGGTTCTGCTGAATAATCCGGAGGTTCTTTATTATTCTATCCAGGAGATGCGGCCACCACCATGCTGAACAGCTGCTACAGGGTTCCTCTGTTCCTCTGCTCATTGTGGCCAGACAACTCAATCTGACCATAAAACTTTCCTCCAGAAGGCTTTTACTTTCAGCTGCAAACTATAGTTGAGCTTAAAGTTGTCGATTTTGGAGCAGGAGCTTCTTTCTTGGACGGCAGCCTCTCAGTCCGTGGAGATGTAAAACTCGCTTGACTGTAGACGGTGTTCCAGAAGCTTCCAGTTCATGACAGGCCTGTACCTTGATGGTTCCTGGGTTGTTCCTGACCATCAGAACCATCAGTTTCCTCTCAGCTGAGGGGGACTTCCAGACCTTGGCGAAGTTGCTACTCCTCCTATTAACTTGTACTTGTTAAACAAACCTTTTTTATGTTGTGCACAGAGAAGTTCCCAGCTGTAGACACTCATCATCACTGTCAGGAAGTTCTGAGGCCTTGACAAGTTACAAGACATTTTGGTACTCTCAGCACCACTGAATTAATCATCTATGTGAGGGTGTGTAGAATTTTGACCCTGTGTTGATGTCATTAAACCCAAAATGTATTTAAAGTTGTGCACCAAATTCTTATTTTCTATTAAAGATGTATGCTGTACAATCATGCTTCCCCAGAAAAAGAACAATTCAGAGAAATCATTGAAAGCCAAATATTGGTATGATATTCAAGTCCATAACAAGTGTATGTAAACTGTTCTTTAGTATAATAGACCACCACAAGTGCATTATTCCTTGCTTACGGCTGGCCCAAGCAGCTTACAGGCTTTGAATATTTGTTGATATTTCTGAACTAATTCAAGAAGTAGGCTTTTGGTTCTTCAAAACCACCCTTAAATCATTGCATTTTTTAATTGAATCATAATTTTAAGCATGTTCCTAAGTATAGTTCACAATATATAAATTAAGTAGTGATGGTGAATTGTTAATAGGTTGAACCAGCGGTAGCTGCATAATGCTTTCCATTTTTTCTACATATCTTTGAATATCTTCTATTTACCTTCCCACGCCCATGATGTGGAGAGCTGTATTGGTTCTAACTGATGCACCGTGTTCGTACAGTTTTGTTTATTATAATCTATTTCCTGCTGGAAGTAAACACTCTGTGGTGTTCAGAGCAAACCCTCAGGCCTAAAAAAGCAGCTCAGGTTTGTAGCAGCTTGTCTCACGAGGCTGTATTTCCTCATTCGCTCGAAAAGCGGAGAGGAGAGCGCTGATACGGAGACGCTCCGAGGGAAAGGACCGTCTCATATCTCGGATTAGTGCCTGCTGTTCACTTTAATCAGCCCTGGCATTAGGGAGCACATGAAAGCGCCGTGCTTTAATAGAGCAAAGTGGCGCAGCTGTAGTGCTAATTCGGGACAAAATCAGGCTGTGCTCACAAACACACACCGTTTCCACACCACTTTTATTCAAATTTAATGAGAATACAGTACATTCCTGCAGTCTACTTTCATTTTTCCAGTTATATAAAAAGTTAATTTTTTACACAATTAAACTAATCACTGTTCATGAAACGGAGTTCTGAGTGGGATAAAAATGTGAACAGTATATTTAGGTTGTCAACAATGATTTTTCAGTTATAGAGTTAAATAATGGATTGTATACCAAACGGAGTGTTCGACAATAAAATAAAATTAAGTGGAAAAGTGTTTCCTGGTCGTGACCTCTGGACTTTGAATACTTCGGCGCAACCCAAAAAAAAAATAATAAATAAAATAAATAAATAAATAATAATAATAAAAAAAAATTAAAAAAAAAAAAAACACACCCCAGAGGATTCCTCCAGAGGGACAAGAAATCAACCCTAAAAAGGTTTCTGACTGTCCTTATATTGCATGTATGTGCTCTGTAAAGTAAACCACTCTGTGTGTACAGCAAACCAATAATCTTCAACACCATTTGGCACTGTATATGGAAAAATGAAAAATGGTGCAAGTATATATACACCGTGTGAGTCGGCTAGACGACGAGTCAGCTGGATAATAAGGGATGGCTAGATGATGAAAATCAGCTGGAGGCGAGTTAGCTGAACGATGATGGCCAGCTAGCCAATGAGAGTCAGTTGGATAGACAACAGGAGTCAACTGAACAGTTGGCATGACAACAGCGTGCTAGACGATGATTAACTAAACAAGGAGAGTCGGCTGGATGCGAGCCTCTTAGACACGGGTTTGCTGGATGGGACTCGGCCAGATGCGACTAGGGTACAAGAGAGCCGGCTAGAATAAAGGCTGCTCCGTGAGGCGACTAAACGTGCGTCAGCCGGAAAGAGTGTCCAAGATGCAAGTGAGGTTTATAAGGCTCTCAGACGTGAGTGAGCCAGATAAGGGTCTCTTAGACGTGTGTGAACTAAACAAGTGTGCTAGATGCAGATGTTTTAGGCGAGAGGGTGAGACGCAAGCGTCCTACATGCGAGTCGGTAGGAAAAGATCTTCCCCTATCCAAGTCTTCTACATGCAAGTTGGCCAAAAGTGTCTCCTACACTTGACTTGGTGAGAAGGGAGTTCCTAGATGAGTCTCCTTGACACAAGACTCTTACACTAGTGTCCCAGAAGTGAGTGAGCTAGTCAAGAGTCTCCTAGATGCCAGTCACCCCAAAAGAAAAAAAAAAAAAAAAAAAGTAAATGAACCCAATTCCATCACTGAGCGAGAACAGAGTTAGCAAGCTTTGAATAAAAAGAATTTTAAAAACCACCATGTGCCATTTATGCTGAAAAAAACATTTTTAATGACAACACATTCTTAAACAGAACATATCGACCAATGTAAAATTAACCATCGTACAGATGCCTCCCATACAATTACTAGTGAAATATAGCAAACAATATGACGTAAATTCCCCAACACACAGTGCAATAATGCCAATGTTCGATGCTGAGCACGGTGTATTTGCCGAGTCAGTGGACAGAGACCTGAGTGCGATCTCTCACATCCAGGAGGACCAAATGGAAGCGAGGAGCGGGTGGTTAGAGAAAGGGATGCTCTAAACTCCGCAGCGACTTCACCTCCTCGCTCCTGGTAGGATCTTCCAGGCGATAAACGGAGTCATTGATTAAGTTCTGGCACACGGTTTAACAGGAGACATGCGAGATAAAGCACCACTATTTTTTCTTTGAGAATCTTCTGGAAGGTAAACGCTGGGACGCTTCAACATTATCTGCCTTGCTGGTGACAATTTTGGTATTATTACACAATAAGTAATGTGTGTTACATTTTATAACGAGCAGCTTATTCCAACCAGAATAAATTAGCATAAATGAGCATAACTTAAGTGGCATATGAATGATTAATCAGAACACATTATTCAGCCATAAACCACTAAAAACGTTAATTACAGTGATAGCTGAGGAAAACTTCTATGTAGTCATGGATGGAATAAGCAAATGTTAATTAATCGAGATGGTGCTAACTGTTTGTATTACATACGATGTATTAACACTGAAATTTGTTGTAATTAACGTTACTTAAATTTTAACATAAACCAACATCAGATTGGAGGGAAACAAACAAAAACAAAAAAAAAACTGATTAGAGCATCATTTCATCTGATTAACCAAACAGCTTTAATAAATCTATACATTAGAGTGACCTTCGAGCATCAGCCATCTACTTCAATAAAAAGCAGCAAAATCCATTACTGCCTTGATCGTGGAAAAAAAATTGTAAAAAAAAAAAAAAAAAAAATTGGTGCCAGAACTTATTGGACAATTAATTTTTCGTTACATTATTTGTCAATACCATGATGTATGCATTATTTCTTCATGCATTCACGAGTTTTTAGATACCGGCAATGTTTAAGCGCAGCTGTGTGTTGGGTTACAGATTAATGCTCATTTCTTGTGTGTTTAAGACTCATCTAGTGAAAGAGGAGGCCAAATTAAAGGAACGGCCTTGCTGAAAAATACTCCAGATATATTTGTGTATATTTTATATCAATCTGAGCCAAACTGGCAAACTTTTAGCCCTCAGTTCTCTCACAGTGTAACGTACACAGTGGAACATACGGATAATACCTCCTTTACAGAACATTTCCCCCACAAAACCCTTAAAGTATTTACCTTTCAAATATAAGTCAAGTAGAGTCCTTTACATAGAAATAGTGCCATCAATATGGGGCAGGATCTGTTTCACTGATCATCTCAAATATCGAGTCGCAAAAACGGCCCAAACATTTATAGAACGTTTTCTGCTTTAAACAAACCTTTTACACGTCGTATCAAAACAACGGCTGGACGCAGGGAACTAGTGCAAAAGGTGGGGAGGAAAGAAGGGCCTGGTCTGTTTGGGACGAGGCAGGCACAGGATAAAGAAACACTGATCGCTTTTACTGCCATCGGAGACGGCGAGGAAAAACCAGAGTCCATCGACTGGCGCTCAGTCAGCCAAAGTGTCCGCAACAAAACAAAAAAATATATATATATGAATGGTTTTAGACAGAGTAGAAAATTGAAATAGATAGTGAGAGACAAAGAGAGTGAGTGAGAGAGAGAGAGAGAGAATGTGTGCAAGCAGGAAAAATAAGTAAATCTTCGAGACTGAACATATTGCGTGAGAAAGGTTAGAACAATTGTTACAGCTTTTCCTCTCACTGAAGGAGAAGAATTTCACACGCTTGTTACTGTCTCTGGATTTAGACTGGGAGAGAGAGACAGATGAAAAATGGTCACATGAAAAAGTGAGAACAGGTGTGTATGTCTGAGTGTGTAACAGAGCGAGGGGGGGGAGAGGGAGAGAGAGAAAGGGTGTAAGGCAGAAAGAAAAAACAGAAAGAGAATGATTATGAGAAAAGACTGAGGAGAAGAAAGCAAGTGAGAATGAAAGTGAAGAAAAAAGAGAGACTAAAACGAGGAGGAAACAAAAATGAGAGAGGAGAAAGAAATAAAACAAAATGAAAGACAGAGAAAGAAAGAGTGTGTGAGAGAGATAGAAAGAGAAAGGGAGAGAGAGGATAGACTGACAGGAACTCATGAAAACAGTCATTTGAGAAAAGTAAGAACAAATGAGAGATAAGGAGAGAGCGAGGGGGAAGGAAGGAGGGAGGGAATGACGAGGAAAATGAAACAAGAGCGCAGAAGACTGATAAGATGAAGACAGAAAACGCGAGACAAAGATAGAAAGAAAGAGAGAGAAAATTATAAAGTGAGGCAAAGAGAGAGAAGGACTCAAGAAAGAGAGGGAGAAAAAGGAGTGATGAAAGAGAGAGAAAGAGGATAAGAATGAAACCAGTGAATGAGGAAGAGGAGGAGAAAATGATAGTGAAAAAGAAAGGAATATTCTAAAGGAGTCAGAGTGTATCTGTTTGAAGCTGTGAGAGCAGTATGAGTTCATGTTTCCCCCGTTGTCTCCATTCCTTCCCCCAGCTGAAACAGATAAGGGGGGAGAGAGAGGGAGAGAGGGAGAGAGGGAGAGAGATCAGGACTGCTTGAGCCTCTTCCTGGGCAGGCCGAACGGAGGGCACTGAGCCGAGGCGAGAGCACGGAAAGCCTCGGCCACTAAGTGCGGATGAGACCGGATCATTGCCTTCCAGCCTGGAGTCTCCATTATATCTGCAGCGTGGCTGCGACACAAAGAGCACAAAGACATCACGGTATTAACGGCACACACGTTCACAATCGATGGAGGGCTTTAAACTAACGCTTAGCACAGAGCAGAGGAGACACACACGGGGGGAGAGGGAGAGAGACACACACGGGGAGAGAGGGAGAGAGAGACACACGGGGAGAGAGGGAGAGAGAGACACACGGGGAGAGAGGGAGAGA
>JAQQZX010000036.1:26032240-26044169 GCA_030068355.1 Notoglanidium maculatum
AGTTATCTAGAATTTCCTATTATAAGATCACAATAAACTAAGATTATTAAGAATATTTCCAGATTTTTTTTTTTTTTTTTTTTTACATATTTCAGGCTTGTGGTTGAATTACTATACTACCTGATAATTTTGCTTATTTCAAGCATTTATTTCTAGAAAGAAGCAGAATTATCTGTCATTAGAAAAACAGTGTTTTAATTTGAAATGAGTAAAAAAAAATTAGAAAAAGGGCTCAATGCTCTTCTGTTTGTTCTGTGCAGTACAGTTACCTGGATAATGGACCACTCCGGTGAAAATGTGCAGTGTACAGCCAGAGCTCAAGCCGCTGGCTACTCCATCCCAGGATGCAGTTTCTCAAAGTTTTCAAAAAACATGCTGGACAGCAGAAGTGGCTTTGACTCCAGCTCCAAATATAACTGTAAAATAAATACTAAATAAATGACATATTTTGGTGTATTTGCATATGTTTTCTTGTTATTTAACAAATCAAATATCCCAACCAATAGCAAATGCTAGCTAACTAGTTCGCTAATGCAACTGAATATCATACTCCTATAGCTAAGAGGTCGCTAGCTTAGCATTCGCTAGTAGCAATATCCAGGTTTCCGGATTTACTGCAATGGACGTAGTTTTTATTTATTTATTTATTTACTTTCTTATTTATTTACAGATGTACTAGTTTAACGCAATACATGGATGTTGTCACACCTCCATACTGTACTGAATACTACGGTGTACACAGTGTATACTGGGCCAGTACCCCAGTACAGAGCTTTACAAACTACCAGACTACGTTACCCATCAGCCCCTGCACATTACACGTCCCTCATCACTAGCACCTGTTCTATGTTGTGTTTAAGTTAGTATCAACTTCCTGTTTTGGTGGCATATGTTGACAAGCTTCTTCTGTAATAATGCTATGTTTTGTTCATGCCTTTTGTTCTTGGCAGTTTTGTTCTTGCTTTTCTTAATAAAACTAAATTCTGACAATCGGATAAAGTTTACTTCATTCAAGATATCTTCACTTCGCACACTGTGATATCATTTGTGGTGTAATTAAAACAGTATAAATATAAAAGTTGATGGACTCAGGAGCTATGAAAAGTTTAAAATGAGCCCAGTATCAACAAATATAAAACAAAAGTAAAAAAGCAATTTATATAATCCAAATCAACCTTCAAGAGATCGTAGCTATTTTATAATGGTCTCTGCGAGTTCGCTGCCCAGTGGCAACGTCTACAGGAAAAACAAAGATATGATAAACAAGAATTAAAAATGTGAAGCATGTTCCATTGCTATGTTCCAATTATACACAGGTTAATTGAAGTAATGACCACGCCCACCCTTTCCCACTGAGTATCACAATTTATTAGCATTTTCATTCAACTCTTCAAGTACACACAGTTGGAACAGAAAGTACAACGTAAGCTGAAGTAATTCAGGCAGTCTGTTTGTTTTGCGTAGAGCATATTTAACACTACACGTGAAAAGCCGTGTAAACGGCTTCATTCGTCAGGACAGTCGATAGGACAGTGCAGGTGCCGCAGAGAGACGCACTGTGAGACACTTCCGATAAAAATGCAGATGAAAACAAAAGACCAAAGCAATGAGAAGTGCAAGGCCACTTTTGGAATAATTCATGACATCAGACCAAAACTTAATCAAGCATGCATACTTACAACAGGGTGCCAAAATATGTGTCGCCAGAATTCAATCAGCTGGGCTCAAATTCCACAAGTAAAACTCGTTACATTGATTAAAAGCTGTACAGTTTTTGAGGTACTTTCAGTTCACTAATGTTGACATATTTTATACAGGAAGTCAAGGGGTGAAGGGGTGTGACACCCTGAAGGGGTGTGGCTTTTGTTCTGGCTGCTGAGGGGATAAGCCACACCCCTTCAGCAGGTTGAAACAAACATAACAGATGTTTAGCTAGGTAGCTATCTATGTATGTAGGACAACCGAAACTCTTCAGACAGCTTGTTTTTCATCTGTATTTGTATATAAAAAAACATTTATAGCCACATGAACTTCATTGGTCGTTGTTAGATTTCATACAAATTAAGTTGTAGGACAAGGTGTAAATGCTGGCTCCATCGCTGACATCAACCGTGTCTTTACAGACGGCTTGAATCAGGTGAAGCGTAATGAATTTACATTCATGAGGTGTATCGGATACCAACGTTAATTCTAGTAAGTGCTCATAATGGCTATAATACTTTTACTTTTGACTGGTATTTCATTTGTAATGATACATGGTGTTCTTTACCACCTTTTCAGAGCTCTCACTCTGGAAAACTGAATTTAACGCCAGTTACATCAACACTCTGCGGGCGATGGTGTTCAGGAGGCACAGGTTTGTGTTAGAGGAGCGTTAGACGAATGCCTAAAGTATTAATGTATGTGGGTGTGTTCATGTACCTGTTCATGCCATCATCCTGTTGCTGTTGTGCATAAGCGTCAATACTTAATCTAATATTTTGTACTTTTTAAACTAGGACAGAGACCTGACACTCTGGGGTGAAAAAAGAAAAAAAAAAGGAAAAACGTGAATGAATTAATGCATAGAAATATTAATATGAATATCCATTAAGCAAAATTTTATTTTGTTTAATGTTTTGTGTATTTTTTTAAATATATAACGGCATATAACTGTAGATATGCACTACTTTTTTATCGTTTTTTATAGAAGCAACAGGAGTTATATTAATATATATCATGATCAAATGACTGATCACATGACCTGTTGCAGGATAAGTGGTAATAGGCACGATAGATCTTTGCGAAAGAGAGGAGTTAATGGTGTATCATAAGCTTTATGTTAGAAAACGAATAATGAAGGATACTGTAATGAAATATGTAATAAAATACGTGCTAAGCAGAGAACCATTAATAAATATTAGCACTACATAGAAGCTAGCATGTGACAGACGGAATTCCTACTAGTGTAGGACCTCGAGTCCACCAGGAGCTGGTCAGAAGGTGTTCTCTATAACAGCAGCTTTAACGGTAGCGCAGGTTTATATTCATGCACACGTTCTATCACGTTATCGTTTCTATAGCAACAGCTGATTCACAAGGACGTGTACAGTGGACACTCCACATGAACAGATTAAAACGTGCGTAACTGTTTACTTAACGTTCACAGAAGGAGTCTCCAGTGTCAGAGGTAAAGCTGGAACTTGTTCCAACATCTTCAGGACAGAAGAGTTTAGGCTTCTTTGTGGTTTCACAGTAAGCTGCATTTATTTACTTTTTTGTCGTATTAACTTCAAGAAAGAGGAAAAAAAGTATGCGAGTTAACGTGAGCGAGAACAGGATCTAATTAAAACGAAAAATCAAAATTCTGACATGTCAATCTTTAATACATCATGATTGGCGAATTGCTGAGAAATAAGAGGAATAAAACATTTCAGGATGTCGCAGGAAAATTCGCAGGTAACAGTCATGTTTGTTGGAACTTATTTTTAAGTAATATTAGACATATTTGCCCATATTCAAAATATTTTGCTGAGTTCAGCGTTGATCTTATCGACTCGCCCTGCTTCCATGTCTCGTGGCCAGCACGTGTTTGAGCTTGTTGCCATGGTTTCACTGCTACCACCTAGCTATGGAAATAGCATCCTCACCCATGTTATTTTTCTTTATGTGGATAGAAACGGGTCTTACATTTAGATCGTATATCAGAGGTGCCAACATTGCTGAGAAGAAACTCCGAGCAGGCATTTATTACTAACATGAAAGAGCAATATCATCCAAGACTGTTAGATAGCAACTTTTTATTGCTAGAATATGGCGAGGCTGGTTTTGGAGAGGACGTAGCAGTAGCATTGGCCAGCTAATGTGTTGTTTCTTTTTCTTGCTCGATTTGCACCAAGCAAAAGTAAAAACAAAAAAACAGATGGTGTTTTGGTGTTTATACACTACATACTATACAATAATACAATACTTAGTGGTTTTTCCTTTTTTTCCATCCAAAGAGTATTGCCTACTTAATTTCTACTGGCTCACAAGAGACATGAAAGTGTGTCATAAAATTATAGGTCAAAGTTCATGTAGATAAAGTCGACATGAAGCGAAAGCAACCGATACGAGAAATCAAAGTGCGTTTTTCTGCTGGGAGAATTTTATGTGCTTTTGTTTGCTAAAAAACAGGAAAGTGTAATAAATAAACATAGATGGATGGATGGATAGATGGATGGATGGACTGATACTAGGGTTCTATTTCTAAGTACATTTTAAAGGATACATTAAAGGACATAAAGCCATGAAATAAATGTAAAACGTAAATGTAAAAGTAGGAAAAGTTTTCACCTTTGTTTCCTCCCATATCAGCATAGCAACAGGTCAAAAATCACAAATGCTATGCCTAAACCGTAAATATTGGCACCTCTGCTATATATAAAAATATCAGTAATGCAATCCGAGTTTTATTGTGATTACGAGGCGACTCGACAGGGATGTGTTGATATGAAATCTTAATAGTCGAGTGTACTGTAACATAAAATCTCAAGGTTAATGCAAAACCTGAACTCAATATTTACTTCATTAAAACATAAAAGATAAATATAAGGCAGTGTGCGGAGGTTGGAAAAACGTCAACGCAGCTTTAATTATAGTACATTCTTCTCTGTGAGGCAGAGCTGCTAATAAAGCAGGACAAAGCTGAACGGGATATAGCTTTCTTTTTTAATTTAAATAAACCTGAAGTGAAATAGTGACTTTGCATCCACCTGGCAAATATTTTAATTAGCGCTTCAGAAACGGCTGAATGAAAACAGCAGAAAAAAGAGAGAGCGCTTCTCCTGTGAAGTGGAAAATGTGGTATGAATAAACAGAAAATGTGAGAAGAGGGAATGGAAACAGAACTCCAGGGATAAATGAAGATGTAGTGTGTGTGTGTGTGTGTGTGTGTGTGTGTATTCCTGTACCTGTTGATGACATCGTCTTGTTTGTTGTCTTTATAATTAATTATAATTGATAATCAACTATACACAGCTGCTTACAAATCTTTTTATCCGACTTTCCTGATGTGTTCAAAATTCACTGAAAAATGCAAAAAATCTGCATAAAATGTAGATTTTTAAATGTATGAATTAATAAATACAATAAATAAAACTATAAGTAAATAATTCAAATAAAAAAAACAAAAAAAACAACAGAATTAATAATTAAAAGATTAAATAAAAAATTAAGCAAGAAGTTATTCCAGAGCAGCTTTTCCTTTCAACTAATGAAGTCTTTGGAGTGAACGTAGAGGCAGAATGTTACACAGTGAGGTTTTACTGCCAACCATCTGCAACACTTTGCGTGAATAAAGGACCTCTGCCCTTTTTTTGGCCCCAGAATGTAGTTCCTGTTGTGCTTTTTGTCTGAATACCAGAAGGTGGTGAGATTGAGTTCCTCAAACCTCAACTGTTCACCTCAAAATGTCTGAATCAGGCATCCTGAACGGTTCTATGGTTTATTCCTTTGGGGAACCCTTGAAGATTGGTTACAGAACCCTACGGTAGTGTGTGCTTGGACATCGTAGTCCAGATTGGTGTGGTGTTATTGTTTTTAAAAATGCACATATATGATGGGAAATCAGTCTAATTATTTGCCACCAAACCAGACACCATTTTTCACTTCATCATCCGAAAACCAAAGAGGAAAATGTGCTCAGTCTGTCAGAACTGGGCCTGCTTTCACACTTGGCATTTTGTTTCTCTGGAATATCAGTTTTTTTATACTGATATGAAAAAAACACCACTCCGTAACCGTAACAACGCTTTTCAGTCGTAGCTAGTGTCTAGCCTGATCTTGTGTGATTTGCGAGACTGTTAAAGTGGGATTGTGTACTGAAAAAAAGACACGTTGTTGTCAGTTGGAATGGCGATGCAATATTTTTTACTTAATATGTTGGAAATCTACAAGAGATTTATTTTTCTCCTGCGTTTTTTGTCCTCTATGTTTTTTTTTCTTGCAATCTGAAAAAACACCAAAGTGTGAAAACAGAAATTGGATCTACGAACAACAGCTTCTCAACACAAGGCTTCTATTCTCATTCCACGTCCTGCTTATCGGCGAAATGAGAGAACGACACATCCACGCTAAAACAGGGTTAAAATGATCCCAAACATGGCAGTAAAACCAATATAAAATTATTTAGAGGTCCCAATTGTAATGTTTCAAATGAGTGACGTGGATCAACTGCTGGTGCTAGAGGGTACAAGCTACAGGACTAAGGGTCAAAGGTCAGGACTTGGGCTGATGCAACCATCTCTTTTGGTTTTAGTAGAATATGAATATCAGGCCTGCGTGTACACATTCATATACATCACATGATGAAAACTCCAGCTGCATCACGATGAAAAAAACCCCACTAAAAACCAGTTTGAAAAAATAATAATTGAAGAAAGCACTAACATAGTGCATAGTAGTGTAGTAGTCTGTTGTGTTTTGTTTCCTCATCAATCAGTTACCATTTGTTCTTTTGTGCGATTAGAGACTGAAGTTCTTCCATCTTTACAGATCCACACGGTGAGAGAGAACACGAGATCCCTGCGCCATTAAAAAAAAACTCATCCAGGTCGAATGTCAAAACTAAAAGTTATGAAAACACACTTCGCGCCACATTCCCCTCCATTCTTGAAGATTAGCGAAAATCTCCCTATGTGAGATGCTCCCCGTGGTCCGGGTGACCTCCTGGTCCTCTGAAGGGTCTGTCACATGTCCGCGTCTCCGTCGTAGGCCAGAGACAGTGCTTTCTGCAGCGGAGGGGAGTTACTCTGTTTAACCGGCCGACCGCTGAAAAAGAAAAATATCCGAGATAGAACATGTCAGGTACAGAAGCTAACGAAAAGAAATCTCCAGATAAGAAGTAGTGAGAGAATGAGAGGATCTGTTTTTGTAACAGAGGAAAGGAACTGCTATACAATGCTCTTACAGGAATATTAGCCACTGCTACAAACCATTCAAACAGGACTTCTTCATAATCTTACATACTGATATGATATATTTTACAGTATATTTAAGCACTCATAAAGTGTGTTTATTTAGTGACCAAAGCACAGTGCTTATTTTACTCTTACCCATAATGCACTACAAACGTACACCATATGAGAAATAGCCATGAGTGATTAGTTTACAAATGTACACTGAAATTTTACAATATAATGAAGTGTTTGTTATATGTATCTATATGTATATTTGTTGTATGTAACATAGAGCCAGAGGTAAGTTTTCTCTGTCAGGCTTCAGTCTGATGTTCTCAGAACCCCATGAAGGGATGGGATTCTGGGATGTTCTCAGATGTTCTCAGGATGTTATCCCAGAGCCCAGTGGAACAACAAGGGTCCTATACTTCCAGACCACTATGGTCTCTGGCTCTAATTTTTCCCAGGGACCTATGCAACCAGAATCCCCTGTTCTCAGAGTAATATGTTCTCAGGGTCCTCGGGTCTATCCTGAGACCTACTGTATGTTACCATGCCTCTGTTCCCAGCAACCTATGCACCCATGGTCCTATATGCTTAGATCTTATATTGTCAGTGTCCTGTGTTCATAGTTCTATGTTCTCTGAGTTCTCAGGCTTCCATGTCCTCAGAGTCCTATATTTCCAAGCTTGATATTCCCAATGTCCTGTTCCCAGGGTGCTATAATCCAAGTGCCCTAAGTTCTCTTGTTTTGTTGTCTTGTTTTTTTATTTTCCTGTGTTCCCAAGGTTCTATATTTCCAGAACCATAGGTTCTCTGTGTCCTATAAAACCCCTGGGTCCTGTGTTCTCGGGGTCCTTTGTTCCTCATGGATCCTATGCAACTGAGCCCTACAGTTTCAGTTTCCTGTGTTTCCAGAACCTTCTCTACTCAGTCACCTGTTTTCCCCTGCCCTCAGGGCCTAATTTTTGAGAAACCTGGGGCCATGTGTTTTCATGGTGTTGTGTTCCTAGAGCTATATGTTCTGTTTATTCTGCCCTATGTTCTCTGTCACCTATATTCCCAGAGTCCTACATTTCATGATACTTATGTTCTAGATCTTATGTGTCCAGTATCTCCAGAGTCCTATGTTCCTAGCATTTGAGGTTTTATCTCCATGTTGCTCCTGTCCTTTGTTCTCTCGCCATGAAAAAAAGACTATCCAAGCCTTTACTAATACTATATTCTCAGTAAATGACATTGAAAGTTTGGTTCATTACAACAGGTGTTTAACCCTTGGTGACCCTATGAGTTCCACCATAATCCATAGCAGTTCCACAATCACCACACCTCAATGACCCTTTCACAAGAGGAACCAAAGAACCCTAGAAACATTTACAATTTCTGTTATAGGTTTTCTCCTATAATTTCACCTTGTTCCTTGGAGCTTGAAGATCTTTTCGTAGTCTCCATCCATGATCTAATGTTGATGTTAACTGAGAAGATTTTGGGTTGTATAACCAAACCTAATGTGACAAATTCAGCGTATTTTTTAGGCTCTCTGCTGTCCCACTTGGTGGCAGCAACGTGCCACATTTTGAAGTTTTTCTCACCACTTCACTGCCAAGAGCACTGAAGCATGCAGACACACACACGCACACACACACACACACACACACACACACACACACACACACACGATCATTATCAAATCAGATAAGAGTGTGTGACAAGTGCTATTAATATTCTCAAGTCTTCATTCCCTCAGTGTGTTCCACCTTATCGTAGACATCAGGTTCTTTTCACATTTCACACATTACGTTACGTTCCTACTAGAACCGAATACATACCAGAAGAGAAAGGACACAGTGATGATGAAGAGGATGAGGATGAAGCCTCCAGCTGTAGCTCCATACACCCACATCTTTATTCGTCCATCTGTACAAACACACCACAACACACACAAACACACACCTCAAGAACAGCACTATTATATCACCACATACAACATTTATGAACTATTACACCACAGCTCCGCTAATCCTAATTGATCATGGGGTGTTGATTAATTTTCTGTAACAGCAGCTCTGACAGTAGTGCAGCTGCACATCACAGCTTTATATCATTGTGCTCATTCTAAAACATTATCCTTTCTATAGTAACAGCTCATTAAAGTCTGCGTTCTAAGAGTGTATGTGTTCTGAGAAGTACAAATTAGTTTTCATTTTTTTCTTCTTCATATTTAGAACCTGTCAGGAGTTTAGCACTTTAAGGAGCCTTTGGCACATGATATACTCTTCAATGGTTCACTTGATAATCAAAGGTTCTTAGCTTCCTAAAACTTTTCCTTCCCCTTAAGGGCTCTAAACTTTCTAAGTGTATAAATTTTGATTGGCTGTTCCTATGAAGGAACCTTAAAGGTTCCCTGTAGTGTGTGCATCAACTGGATGAGTGTGTGGTACAAACTCCAGATTTATTATTTTTGGAGACAAATAAGGTTGTTCAAGGGTTCATTGGATAATTATAATTCTTTGCTTCCAAAGAAGGTTCTACTTGGAACCCTTTCTATAAGAAAAACACTGTTTCGAATCGACACAGAACCAGTCAGGTTCCCCCTCTTAAGATTGGAAATTTCAGGGCTCTGACAGTAATTATAAGTACTTGTATGTGAAGCACATTGGGGGAACACTTAATAGTTCTATGTAGAACCATAAATCCCAGTGTTTTCCTATCAGGCTCCATGTAGAACCATTTTTGGTGTGTAAACGCATTGTGTGTATTTACAGTGTGAGTATGTTCAAAGATTCATGAAGGGTCTTGCCACTGAATCACCGGCACAAGACTCAGTTAGGGGGCGTGACCTAATGCATGACGGTGGAGTTTGCATGTAAAAAGTGTAAATAATATCGTTATTGTGATAAATCAAGTATTTTGACGCGAGTGTGTGACGACTCGGATACGGTAAACTGCAGCCTATGAATCTTAAAGGACGAAGGAAGCCATGTCGATTGATTGTGAGCCTTTGAGCTGATATTTTAATCTGTAATTACAGTAATTACACACACATTCATAACCTGGTGCATTTCACTGTCATGAAAATCACTGAGCTGCAGTAAACTCCGAGCTGCTGTAAGATGGAGGAGGTGAAGCTGCCATGGACCTGAACACTAAATTTAGATCTAATCAGGAATAGCCTAAAGCTAACAGTAAAGCAGCTCTGTCTTTCACATTACAGCTGATACAAATCACTGTGTAATGAAAGTGTTCCCTAAACGACGGTGTGTTAAACAGGGTTCTATATCAGCCTCTGTCTTTCAGCATCGTAAACACGACACATGGGGACGCCTGCTGTAAATCAGTGTGAAGATAAACCCTCACTCACTCTGACAGCCTTCACCTGTCACGTCTCTGATTCTACACCTTAAAGAACACACTGAAATAAAAACAGGAAGTGACAGAAGATCTGTCTATCTATCTATGGTTGAGGTCAGAAGTTTACATACAGTCATCATAAACATGAGCAAAAAAAACATTTTAATTTACTTGCTCTCGTTATCCATCAGCAAGCTTCTGGTAGACTTCTGATATACTTCTTGTCAGAATTGGTAGAATTCAGTTAAATGTGTTTCCTGCACGGAACTGACTTTTAATCACAGTCCAGATATTTTCAATAAGGTTGCGGTCAGGACTTGTTTAAAGCTTAATGTTATCCTGCTTTATCCACAACCAGCTCTGATGTGTGTTTGTGGTCATTGTCCTGTCGGACACCCAAGTTTCAACCATCTAACTGATTGTTTGAGGTTCTGTTGAATAATCCTGAGGTTCTTCATTATTCCATCCACTTTGTGCAGTGCAGCAGTTCCACTGGCAGTAAAAGAGCTCGTGAAGCTACCACCACCATGCTGAACAGCTGCTACAGGGTTCCTCTGTTCCTCTGCTCATTGTGGCCAAACAACTCAATCTTTGTTTCATCAGACCATGAAACTTTCCTCCAGAAGGCTTTTTCTTTCTCCATGTGCTCACCTGCAAACTACAAGGTGTGGATTTTGGAGCAGGAGCTTCTTTCTTGGACGGCAGTCTCTCAGTCCATGGTGATGTAAAACTCTCTTGACTGGAATTAATCCAGGAAGTAAAGAGGCCTTGGAACGTTAAAAGACATTTTGGAACTTTCAGCACCACAGGATTAATCATCTAAGTGGGTGTGTGTAGAATTTTGACCCTGTGTTGATTTCAGTATGATGTATGCTGTACAATCATGCTTCACCAGAAAAGAGCCGTTCAGAGAAACCACTGAAGGCCTGATACTGCCATGAGGCTCATGTTCATGTGTGTAACCTTCTGACTGCAACTGTAACTATCTAATGTAATGTAATTCCTGACCTAAGTGCATTTTATTGTACTTTTCTCCGCTCTCTAATCACCAGGTGATGCCAATTCAAAGGGATGTCCCTGTTCTATATGAGTCCAGTTTACAGATTGGCTCAGAGCTCAGCTGCTGCAGTGCTCTGATTGGCTGCTGAAACATAAACTATAAGCTGTCTTTACTCATTACATATTAGCCTTGTAACACTAGTATAAAATTAAAGGAAACATTAGACATCAAACTTGTCTTTACTACACATAATGTGATGTGCAATGTAAATACTACTGCTACTACTAATAATAACAATAATAACAACAACAACAACAATTATTATTATTATTATTATTATTATTATTATTATTATTATTATTATTACCTGGGCTGAGGGCCTGTAGTGACCACTCGCCAAAGAAGTCATGGATTTGGGACGGGCCCGGCTTCAGCCTCCCCGAGCTGCTCTTCACGTCCGCCTTCCTGGTGTCTCCGGCGCCCCCCGGTGTCCTGGTGCAGTAATCCAAGAAGCCGTGTGTGTTCATCACCTCCGTGTAGCCTTTCTCACAGCCACACACTCCACTCTGAAAGGAACATAACATCATTGTGTGTGTGTGTGTGTGTGTGTGTGTGTGTGTGTGTGTGTGTGTGTGTGTGGGTGTGTGTGTGTGTGTGTGTG
>JAQQZX010000036.1:26044269-26063765 GCA_030068355.1 Notoglanidium maculatum
TGGGTGTATTTGTGTGTTTGTTTGTGTGTGTGTGTGTGTGTGTGGGTGTGTGTGTGTGAGTGTGTGTGTGTGTTTGTGTGTGTGTGTGGGTGTGTGGGTGTGTGGGTGTGTGTGTGTGTGTGTGTGTGTGTGTGTGGGTGTGTGTGTGTGTGTGTGTTTGTTTGTGTGTGTGTGTGTTTGTTTGTGTGTGTGTGTGTGTGGGTGTATGTGTGTGTTTGTTTGTGTGTGTGTGTGTGTGTGTGGGTGTGTGTGTGTGAGTGTGTGTGTGTGTGTGTGTGTGTGTGTGTGTGGGTATGGGTGTGTTTGTGTGTGTGTTTGTTTGTGTGTGTGAGGAATTCAGAGGAAGGCTGCAGATGTGCAAAGCTGTATCTTCCACCAAACACTATTTTCATGATTAAATAGTTTGTAGGCCATTAGAATTCTATATGTAAACGATAAACAACTGAACACTCCTGTAACGCATGCCATGAAATGTAAACAATATCAGTGAAACAAGTTTGCTAAACCACATTAGATGTAATTAAAATGAATTGATTAATTTTTAAATAATCTTAAAAATGACTAACACAAATTGAGCTGATTGAAATCATTGTTCAGAAGTCATATAACACAGACTTTAAGTTTTACTAGATGTATAACATCCACATAAATCACATTGTAAAAATCATAAAAAATCAAATTTGTTTTATTTTATTTTATTTTCTATTTAATTTGGTTTATTTTTATTTTGTAATAAAGCACTTAGTAATACATTTTAAAACTAAAAATGCACAGATCAAAAATAAATCGGCATACATTAATGCATCAACCTTATTTATTTATTTGTTTGTTTGTTTATTTATTTATTTAACATTATTCTACAATGCATTTGTATAGCTATACCACTCATTCAGCTAATAACATCACACCTCATGTGGCATTTTATTATTTATATAACAATCATCTACATGGCATTATATTGTTAACATTATATGGTCATAAATAACGCTATATAGAAAAAAATAAGAAGGCATAAAATATAATCTCATATAGCATTTGTATTATAATTATGCATTATTTATAAAGTGGTTTATTCTTAATGTGCTACACAATTAATATAAAATGTTCTAGAATTACAAAACATTTAGTTTTTATTGTATTTTATTATTATAATTATTTTTAAATTATAAATATTTATTAAAAAGTGGCATGATACCCCTTTTTCTTTTCTGATATGGATACCGAAACCTCGAGCATGAGCTGATACTGATACACATCCCATGATGTTTTTCTTTAAAAAATTCTGAACTTTATTATTAAAATTATTTTAACTGAAGCACAAATGAAAAAATACAAAGATTAACAAAAAACGGGACTTACACGAAACTGCAGCTTTCACACAAAACTCACTTTCACTGCAAATATAATAAATATTAAAGGTTTTAATAAAAATACAGCCAAGTTTATTTATATGTAAACATTTTTTGCACGATAAATAAATATATAAATCCAACTCCAATCAAGGATTGGATTTTTTTTTCTGATATCTGATCTATTTTTTTTCTCCAATTGACGCCATATCTACATTTTTTTATATGACATATTTATATTTTTATCATTATTATTATTATTGTTATTATTGTTATTATTATACAATTGTATTCTTTTTATGGAATTGCTTTATTGTTTATACAAAATCAAATTTTATTTGTCGTATGTATAGTAGGCCCCTATGCTATTATTCTTTATATTATTTGTTTAAGTTGAATTAGTTAGCTGAGTGTGTGTACTTGCTGATGGTGTAAATTCAGGGACAGATCAGAGGTGTCTTTAGGACGTTAATGTACTGCTGGTGATGAGCAGTGAAGAGAATAGAGAATGACCTGTTTGCAGTGAGAGAAGGGTTTAGTGCAGGGAGGATGGCAGTGACGCACGCTCGTCGGCTTGTTCACCGCAAAACATCCACCTTTAACAGGAGGAAAGATGAGAAAGAAGATTATTTCCATATAAACGTGCTGTCAGACCTGACGGATGAGGAATAAACACTCATACTCGACTATCTTACTCATCGCAAGCTACAAGACAGGCTACCCACAATCCCCTTCTTCTCATCTGCTTATATTTGCAAATGTAAACAATGCTGTCAACAATCGCCTCTAAAGAACATCCTACCCATAATCCCCTTTTCAGAATATATCTTCAGAATATGAAAAAAAACAAGCATCAGAAACTTTGTTTCTAACGTAAGGCGTTTCAGTTTAATGTATCCGAGGAGCCAGTGTTCTCTCTTCACCTGTTATTCACAGCACAAGTCATTACCCACAATCCCCCTGTGCTATCGATAACTGTATAAATGTGCTGTCAGAGCTGTTGATTGAGCTGTAAAAGGTTGTATTTCAGCAATATAAAGTCAGTTATATTCCATACGTTTGACCACAGCACTGTCGAGTTCCTGATTCTGATTGGTCAGAAGGTGCTGATTGTTCTTCCTTTATTTTTTATATT
The DNA here is from genome assembly GCA_030068355.1 of Notoglanidium maculatum. NCBI lineage: Eukaryota > Metazoa > Chordata > Actinopteri > Siluriformes > Auchenoglanididae > Notoglanidium > Notoglanidium maculatum. The sequence continues at coordinate 26,046,754 of JAQQZX010000036.1, forward strand.
GTATCAATGCGCTCCTTTTAATTTCTGTAGCAAACTATGTTGTCGCACGTGCAGAAGTTCGAAAAGACACGCTCAGCTGGGACTTCCTCTGAGACACGTGACAGACTCGCTCTCCCTGGTTGGTCGATGTCGTGTGACAGGAGAAGTGTCACATTGGATAAGTCCAAATTAGGGAGCAAATCAGGAGGAAAAAAAGGATCAAATAATCAGAAGAGAAGCTAGCGACAGGTTTAAGAAATAATTAATTAGGAAGTTAACTTAGCAAAGGATTCTTGAACTGGTGCTAAAAACACATCCACTGTTAAAAATGTAAATACAAATGGATTTATAGTAAGACATGTCATTCTTTAAGAAATAATAAAAAGTAATCATTATCTGATTACTGTTGCTGTGGTATAAACGGAATAAAACACTTCAGGGAAAATAATCAATAATAACTTCATTGCTTTTACTATAACACACACACACACACACACACACACACACACACACACACACACACACAGTGTTTTATTCTTCCCCTGTAATGACACACTACCCAGAATCCCTTTCGCTCAGTTTCACTCAGTTTCATCAGCATTCGTTTTAAAGAAGAAGAAGGAGAAGGAGAAGGAGAAGGAGAGATTGTGTCCCTGATAAGGAGATAAGCGACGAGTCAGACGTGATGAATGTTCCTGAGCTGGACGCAGCGTCTCACTGGAATGTAAATGTACAGATGTAGGTGCTGATTAATGACGTGTCAGGAAGTAAAGCCTACCTGTTATATATTTATATTCCAGATCTTAATAAAAGCTCTTTTATCTGTAATTCACAGCATAACTCACTACCCACAATCCCCTTCTCTCACCTGCCCTGTAGATATGATGATGTCATTCTCTGTACAGCGCCATGGCGACGATGTAAACATTTTCCCACATAATGTGAATAAAACTGAAACCTTACTGCATTTTTCCAAAGCTAACAACCTGCCTTACTTCTGATTTATTATTACTTATTTCCTGTTATAGCAGCTATGAGCAGTCACCCTGTCACCGACCTCTCCTATTTCTCTCTGATGAAGTTAATAAGACAAAAAGTGCAGCTTGTGGTGACTGTGATGTATCTTGGGTAGTTATTGACTCTCCAACATATTAACTGTAATTGTGTCAAATTTTGTGTTGAAAGGTTAAAAAAAATAAACCAAGCAGTCAAACATTTAGTTGCCCTTTTCAATAGATGTCCAACAATATCGTAGAATCTTAGCTAAATAATAAACAAACAAACAAAAACAAACAAATATTTAGTTTGATTTATTATTTATGTATATAGCCAAATTCAAAATTGCATGCTGGGAGTGAGTGGGCGGAGCGTGGTGAGCGTGTGTGAGTGGTGGCTATTTGTGCCTGGGCCTTTTGTCTCTTATTTTCACCCATTATACTCTTTATTTCCCCTTTTTCTTTTCCTTTTTATACATTCTTGTCTTTGTTTATACTGTTTTTGAAATCAAAAAGCCATTTTAACACCAGTTAGGTGTGCAACACTAGCTGGTGTGTGCCATAGCGGCGAGTGGAGGTGTTTATGACTTGCTGTCGAGACGCCGTGCAGTTAAGGTGGCGTCCGCAGTGAGGGTTGAGGAACGTTGCCTTGAAATTGGCAGAATAGTGGGCTGTGACTGCATCCTGTCAGCCTCAAGGATGAACAGTGCAATCGTTATATTCCTAAAGACTGTAGAGAAAGCAGAAGAGCTAATAGAAAGTGGAGCGGTCATAGGCGGCTCGTACACCCCTGTGCTTCCCCTCTCCTCTCCTGCAAGATAGGTCACGCTGTCAAACGTTCCGCCATTCATCAGAGACGAGCAGCTGGCCGGTGTTCTGGCACGGTACGGAAAACTGGTCTCTCCGATCAAGAAAATCCTGATTGGAAGCAAGTCATCTTCTTTAAAACATGTTGTATCTTTTCACCGTTTCGCGTACATGATTTTACACAGTGAGCATTTGGAACTCGAGTTATCTTTTAGCTTGCACGTGGATGGTTTTAACTACACTGTGTTCACTACAACCGACACAATGAAGTGCTTAGCATGTGGCAAAACAGGGGAACCTCGTCCGCACCTGCCCGACTGGGAAAGATAGCATTGAACCAGAAACACCACAGCACGATACAGCTAGTAATAATGAACCTCCTGCTGTTATTCCCAGCGAACACACTGACACAGTCCCTGCCACTTTAGACACGGCTGAATCAGTAAACCTGCAGGCTGCTAGTGAAGACAGTTTACCTAAAAACCGTTAGTTAGTGAGGGTCTAATAAAGTCGGCCTCAGTCGACCTCAGCACACACAGCAGAGCTGCATGCTGACACCTCTGTTGTACAGGATGGGTCTGATTCTGGCGAGGGGGAAAATACTCAAAATAATAAAGTTCAAAAAGACAATGTGGAAATAAAAATGAAAAGCTGTGTTTTTAAAACGCTGGCAAAAAGAAGGGCAAGTCATGTGGGTGAAACATCACTAGCTAGAATTGATAGAGATATTAATCCTATAGACAAGCTCTCTGACTCGAGCACAGTGTCCATGCCCCAAAATGACTGCTCAAATCGGAATTATGAGTTTGAAGATATCAAGCTGTTTTTGAGAAACACTAAAAACATGACAGGAGTACGAGTTGAAGAGTACTTCCCTTACCTAAAACAATTTATAGGTAAAGTAAAAAGTCTCATGAGTGAAGATCTTTTTGAAAGCACAGAAATGCACCGTGTTGGACTGATGGGGACGAAACTGCATAGGATTTTTTTGATGTGGTTCTGGAGACGTATATTTCCCTTTAGCCTATTTCATGGCTGAATTTCGCATTGCCTCCCTCAATATAATTGGGGCCAAGAATCATGTAAAAAGAGCTGAATTGTCAGAACAAAAGCATCTCAGTGTCCTCTTCTTTGCAGGAGACGCACAGTGATGAGGGGAATGCAGCGGACTGGGCTGTAATGTGGAAAGGGGACCCTCGTTTTAAGTCATAACACCTCAACCAGTGGTGGAGTCATGATTCTCCATTCTAAGAGCTTCAATCCAATAAGTTACAATGTCACAGCGTCTTAAAATGTAGAATTTTAAAGGTTCTAACTGTCTTTGAGATATCATGTTCTTGTGTTTATTTGTGTTTACGCACCTACAATTGCAGAGGAAAGGCTGTTCTTCTTAAATACTTTGTTCACAACGCTACTCAGCTGCAGTAGCGATGAGTACTTGATCTTGGGAGGCGAATTTAACTCTACAGTACGAAACTTAGACAGGAATCACACTGAGCCACACTTGGCGTCATGCACACATCTTATCCAATGTATCAAAACAACAGATTTAAGTGATGTGTGGAGAAATTTTCACAGTGAGCAAAGGCAATACACTTGGGCACACGCCCACAATAATGTCTTCGCTCCAGCAAGGCTTGATAGGTTTTATTGTTTTAAACATCATCTCAATATCTTCAAAGGTTGTTCGAGCTTACCTGAGGCTTTCTCAGATCACAGTCTGGAGCAATGCATTGTTATTTTAGGTGCTGTAAAACCAAAGAGTGCCTATTGGCACTTTAACACTGCCTTAGTACATGATAAATGTTTTAGAAATGTTTTTAAATTTAAAACTTTTGGGCCAACTTTAAGACACGTAAATCTTATTTTAAGTCCTTGCAACAGTGGTGGGATATAGGCAAGGTACAGATTCAATTATTATGTCAATTATTATGTCACATACACTCGAAACATCACAAGAGACATAACCCAGTCCATAGAAACCCTAGAAAAAGAACTCCTAGAGTACCAAAACATGGCTTATGCCACCGGAGATCTGAACCACATTGAGACCTTAACTGCATGATAAAGTGTTCCAGCTGATTTTCTAGAAACCAAGGCACAGGGTGCCCTAGTCAGATCATGATTTCATAGTATGGATCAGATGGATGCACCGCCAAAATTCTTTTTCGGTCTCGAGAAGAAAAATGGACAAAAGAAATGTATTCACTCTTTACAAATGGAGTCTGGCGCTTCGATAACAAACCCTACTGAAATTTGGAACGCAGTGTTCATTTTCCATCAAAAACTATACAAGAGTGAATTGAATTGTGACTGGGCTAATAATGATGTCTTTTTGGGCGATCTGCCTCAGGTCCCAAGTGAGTCCCTGGCTGAGCTTTATGCCAGGTTCACGATAGAGGAGTTGGAGTGAGCCCTTCAAAGAATGGAGTGCGGCAAAGCCCCCGGACTGGATGGAATTCCAGTCGAATTTTACTTTCTGGTCAGAGCTAGGGGAAGACTTGCTTGCTGTGCTCAACGAAGGGCATCTGCTGAGGACCTGCCATAGGGCAGTCCTCACTCTCCTTCCTAAGAAAGGGGACCTCACGGACATCAGAAATTGGAGACCCATATCACTTTTGTGTAGTGATTACAAACTTCTGTCCAAAGCTATAGCTAACTGACTTAAAGTCTTATAGCATATCATTCATTCAGATCAGATATATTGCGTACCCAACAGGGTTATCTTTGATAACATTTCACTCATAAGGGACGTTTTGGATGTCTCAAAATCCTTAGATCTGAATGTGGGTCTGATCTCCCTTGATCAAGAAACATCATTTGACCAAATCGAACACAGTTATTGTCGAGTGCTAAATAGAGTGCTTTAACAGCTTTTGGTTTCAGTACAGATTTTATCAATAAGATCAGGGTTCTGTACAGTGATGTTGAGAGTATTTTAAAGGTCACTGGTGGTTTAAGTGACCCTTTTAAAATCAATAGACTGTCTGGGATGCTGTACTCCATCACAATAGAGCCTCTACTACAAATGGCCTGTGTAGACCCTCCATCGAGCCTACTGAACCAACTACAATCCCTGTCCCTGTACAGTCCCTGCTAGCAGACTTTTTCTGGGACAACCTGCACTGAATTTCACAACCAGTATTGTTTCTGCCTAAAAACGAAGGGAGACACAGACTCATACAGACTCGTAGAGCTGCAGCCTTCCGCTTACAGTTCATACAAAGACTCCTAACTGGACCCTCAATGTCTGCTTGGAGAGCTGTTAGCTGCGGAATCCTCAGGACCTACAGAGACCTACGACTGGACAGGTCCCTTTTCCTGATGGAGCCACACAATGTGTTTGTCTCAAAACTGCTGTTGTTCTACAGGAATGGCAGGCAGGAGGCGGTCGCTGGGCATGCTGAGGTGAGTGAGGCCAAGGCGCCGCTCCCCGCAGAGCCCGAGCCGGAGCCCGGTTTACACACACAGCTAACTGCAGATGGGGCAGACGAACAGTGGGCAATAAACCAGGACAGTGAAGTAGCGAGCACTAACAATTCAGTCTGGGGTAAGGACAAGCAGCCTGCTGTAAATGGGAAAAAAGATCATGGGCTGACTGTGTAGGCTACACTGACACTACCGTAGAAGAGATTCTCCCTGATAAGAATGTAGCTGACTGTCAGGAGTGTGTTAATGGAAATGACATTGAGATGACACAGGAGGAGTCTTTTAATGCTCCTGAGTTTGAGTCTCAGGGCACCTCTCAGGAGGACCACACCCTGTACAGCCTAGAAGAGATAAATACCTTCTTGGATGAAACATTTGATAAACATGTTACACTTTTTTCCTGATGAGGAAAAACTTGAAATATCTGTCATAATGTTGCAGAAAACTGCGAGTCGTGACCTGTGAAGTGAGAAGAAGTGTTTCCGTTTAAAGAAACACATTACCGCTTTACATAAATGCAAGAAAAAATGTTAAAGAACAGTCCGGAGCTCAGTAACTAGTCACGCATCCCATGGTGTCTCTTTCCTCTGTATTATTTCTACACTTGTTTCTTTTTCTTTTCCCTTTCCACATGGAGGTGTTGAGAGTGGGCTCCTTAAACATCAATGGGGGAAGAAGTAGACATAAACGTGCTTCTACAGCTGAGTTAATATATAAAAAAAACCTGCATGTTACTTTTCTTCTGGAAACGCATAGTGATGTAGATGATGAAGTGGAGTGGGCTATGTGGTGGGAGGGAGAGCACACACTCAGTCATGGCACAAACCTCAGTGAAGTTGCAGTTTTATTCTCTTCAGTAGTGGGAGCTAATATTCTGCACACAGAGGAAATAGTTAAGGGCAGGTTGCTTTTAGTTAAAATTGAGATTCAAGGGACTGTTTTTTATTCTATAAATGTGTATGCTCCAAATGTTGGACTGGAGCGAATTGTTTTCCTTAATGAGCTAATTAAAGCATTATGGCAGTGTGGGAATAATGGATGTATTGTTATTGGGGGGGACTGGAACTGTACGGTGGATTTCACTAAAGATCACCCCACTGAGGAGCCACATATGCAGTCTTCTCTATGTCTATTAAAACTTCTGAAGGGGTTTAATCTTTTAGACATGTGGAGAGTTAAGAATCCTACTGCTAAACAATATACAAAGGTAAAAGTTTCTGACAGCAGAGTCAGTTCTGCTCGGTTACACCGAATTTATGTATCTAAACACTGCAACAGACGTATGGAATGTTCCATCTCCCCAGTTGGGTTTTCAGATCATCACTTGGTCTTTCTCACAGTAAATATGTCTCAGTATTCTAGCAAGTCTTCCTACTAGCATTTTAATGTAAAGCTTTTGCAAGATGAAGAATTCTGTGAACAGTTTACTTTTTTCTGGGACTATTTTAGAGGTAGAAAAAATTGGTTTGAGAACTTAAGAAAATGGTGGGATGTTGGGAAGATACAAATAAGAATGCTTTGTCAACAATACACTACATACTGAAGTGTGAGAATGAAGCAAATTATTACAGCTTTGGAAAAGGTCATAAACAGGATAGAGCTGGACCTGATTAATAATCGTGATCTGGTGCTGTCACAGAGCCTGCAGGGGAAGAAAACAGAGCTGGGATCCTACATGGACGAAAAAGTGAAGGGTGCTCTGATGAGGTCCCACTTTGCATCAGTAGCGGACATGGATGCACCAACTGCTTTCTTTTTTGATCTAGAATGTGTCACTGCACAATGCAAGCTAATGACTTGTCTTCGTATTCCTAATGGAAAAGTCACTACTGACATCAGAGAAATGAAGAAACTCGAAGCAGACTTTTACTCTGTTCTCTACACAGCAGAAAACTGTGACTTAGGATGTGCTGAATCCCTTTACCAAGAACTTCCTCAACTGAACTCTAGCTCTAGATCTGCCCTGGACTCAGAGATAACCCTGGAGGAACTCTCAACAGCAGTCTTGCAGCTCTGCTCAGGACGCTTGCCAGGCATGGGTGACCTGCCTTCATATTTCTACAAGAACTTCTGGGGTCTTGAAGGGAGTGATTTCTATGAAGTACTCTTTGAAAGCGTCAGAGATGGATTTCTACTGGAGTCATCTGTCAAGATGCAGCATTGTCTCTGCTACCTAAAAAGGGAGATCTATTGCTTCTAAAAAACTGGAGACCAGTTGCTCTCTCGAACACTATGTTCAAGATCATATCAAAATATCTAGCAAACAGACTTAAACATGACCTACACTATGTGATGCATAAAGATCAAACATACTGAATTCCCAATAGGTCAATAATGGACAATCTTTTTCTTGTTCATGACATCCTAGACCTCTGTAACAATTCTGACTTAGCAGTAGGGGTAATTGCACTTCACCAGGAGAAAGCATTTGATTGTGTTTATCATAAATATCTTTTTAACACAATGAAAGCTTTTGGATTCAGGGATAACTTTTTAAGTTGGGTGCAGTTGCTGTACAGTGGTTCCACATGCATGATTAAGATTGGGGGAAGTCTGAGCCAGCCAGTTGAAGTCACAAGGGGAATTAGACAAGGGTGTCCTTTATCAGGCCAGTTATACAGCATAGCCATTGAACCATTACTGGCCTATATTCACAGGAGACTAGTAGGTTTCCAGTTTTTAAGGATGTTGCAGGAGCCTGGAGTTGTACTCTCTGGTTATGCTGACGATGTTTCTGTTTTTATTAACAATGGCGTAGGCATCAGAGATTTATCTGAGGCTATACAAATGTACCAGAAGGCTTCCTCAGCTAAGGTTAATTGGAATAAAAGCGAGGCCCTATGGGTAGGTCAGGTGCAAGCAGAGGGACTGCCACCTTTGCCTGGGAACCTGAGGTGGGGCAGAGAGGGGCTAAAGGTTTTGGGAGTTTTTCTAAGGACAAAAGAATTCCAAAAACAGAACTGGGAGGGCACAGTGGAGAGAGAGTGTACCAAATTGTCTAGATGGAAATGGGTGCTACATCAGCTGTCCTGTAGGAGAAGAGTCTTGGTGGCCAATAACCTGGTTGTCCCAACACTCTGGCACAAACTCAGTGTGTTACAACCACCTACAGGACTTGTACAGGAAATACAGAGAGCATTGGTGAGCTTCTTCATTGGGTTCAAGCAGCTGCACTGTACCTTCCACTACAAGAAGGGGGGCAAGACCTTGTAGACATCAGGTCTAGAATAATGGCCTTTCGTCTAGAGGCTGGTCTAGCGGGTCTCTCTCCTTTTTACCGCTAAGTGTTAGAGGCCTAGACAGTCTTTTCCAGTTCGTGGGCACCTGGAACACCTGCTGGGATGTGGTTAATGGAGGAGCCTATATTCATGAACAGTTTCTTACATAAAAGCTTCTGTTGTTGGCCAGCCTGCGTTCCTGTTTTTTGAAAGACTGGCATGTTGACTGTGGGTGAAAGGACTGGCATTAGGTCAAGCTGCCTCCTACATCAGCTTGCTGCGGAGACATTTGGGCTCACTGCCACCTGAGTATCAAGCTTTTTTTAAAGGATATGTCTAACATTTTTTTTTACATTTACATTTTTTTATGTTATTTGGCAGACACCCTTATCCAGAGCGACTTACATATATCTCATTTATCCAATGGAGCCGTTGAGGGTTAAGGGCCTTGCTCAAGGGCCCCACAGACATAGCCTGGCAGTGGTGGGATTTAAACTCACAACCTTCCAATCACTAGTCCAACGTCTTAACCACTGTGCTGCCACTTCCCCACTAACCATGCGCAATGCAGGGAAGGACTTTGCTATGACTTTCCTGCTCTGAATGTTACAGCTGCTGTGGGGGAGTGGAATGAGGACGAGCGATATGTTCTGTCCTTTGCCACCCCAGAACTTGGTCCCTTTGAAAGCTTAAAGAAAAAAGCTTTCTTCACAACCTGTGTAAAGGTGTGTCATGCACACCTTTCGAAAGAATATCCTGCTACAAGGTGGCTGGGGGTTTTGGTGCCAGTTCTTCTCCTAAAGGCCGCCGGCGGTCCTTGTATAGGTGCCCGATTGACAAACGGACAGCTGACCTCCAGTGGAGGATATTACACGGGGCAATAGCCACAAACAGACATCGAGTGCCCCTCGATCCTACTGTTAGTGTAGGCTGTCCTTTCTGTTTTGAAACAGAGTCTCTTTTTCATCTTTTCGCACAATGCAGTCAGTTACAGAACTTGTTTCTAATCTTAGACAGGTGGTTCTCATGCTTAGGTGAGGTCTTTTCTATTCAGCTGTTTATCTTTGGGCCGAAGAACACAGCGAAGAAGAAACTTAATCCTGGTCTTGTTGAACTTTCTGTCTGGTGTAGCAAAGTTAGCCATAAGAAGACTAGAAAGAACCAGATGCTAGGACAGGGAGCAGTAGATACAGTAGCCATGTTTAAGGGTCTAGTAGGAGCATGGCACAGAGTGGGATAAGCATACTATGGTATGGTAGGGAATTTGCCGGTGTTTATGAGTGTTTGGGGAATAAATGGTTTGATATGTACAATTCATGAAGAAAATGATGAACTAATTCTGAATTTGTGTACTGTTCTCTACTTATTGATTTTACTCTATTTTATTTTATTTATTTATTATGTATTTTATCTGTTAAGGAAGATACTTTTTTCTACTTCCCTTTCTGTTTGAGATGGGTTTGTTTAATAATTTTGTTCTTGTGTTCACTTCCCTTGTAATTATCACTTAAGTGAATTTTTCATTTTCAAGGAGATACTGTAGAAGACTGAAAGATTCCTGACTGACCCAATACAGGGGGTTTTAAATTCAATTCTCTCTCTCTCTCTCTCTCTCTCTCTCTCTCTCTGTCTCTGGTGTGTATTATTTTATCAAAAGGAACGTGTGAGGTTTTATTATGTTTGTGTGGATATTGATGTGTGTGTTGATGATCGATAAACAGCACCAGAGGTGTGAAAGAAAAAAAAGCACATGGACTTTGATACACAGCAAAAGTAAGGCGTTTATTTATTGATGTTGGCGAATGAGTCTCTAGAGAGACACTACAAAATTACTCAGTATTTTTTATGCAGTCGATACGTATAACACAGAAATCAATTATTTAACAACATTCATAATATAAAACTGAAATCTATCTGAATGTACTGTTTATTTCCTTTTGTAACACTCTAAATTTCATTCAAATAGCACCTCATGTTGCTAATAACCATCACACACAATTTGATTTGCTCAGTAATTCATGCAGCATCAGTTCATTTAGAGGATCTTGTTGAGACATTTTCCAGTGTAACTGTATATTATCGTTAGCTATCTCACTGATGCTAGCATAATACCTTTATATAGCTAGCCACTATGCTTTAAAAAGCTGCTCTATCTCCACTCTCAGGTTCTCAGTTCTAGGTAAAACTCTACAGCTCTGTTAGGAGGCAAGCAACTTGTAATTTTCCAATCAAACCTTAAAAACATTTTCTCTAAAATGTCCCGAGCCAGTTCACATTACAAACCTCATTGTTCAATTCAGATTTTATGCTCAGATTGGATTTGCCCATCTACAAGTGCTGTAACTGCAATGTGAACACATCTTTCCTCTGAAACATCTTGCATACTCACATTGATACGTTCTCACACGAGTCATCTGTGTCACCAACAACAGAAAACATATCTGTGAGACGACTCGTGGTATTAAAACTAACTAACTGCACGCTAGTAGCTAATGTATGCATGGCGTTTTGCTCTGGAGGACAAACAGTTTATCAGCTGTCGCTCTCCTACACTAATGCTTTGCGATGCTGCCGGTGTTCTGATGAATTGTGCAGATGAAAAATGCTACTGTAGCACAAATAAATGCTGCCTATAGTAGAGAAAAAACTGGATCTTAGCTGTAACCCTTAAACTAACCCTAACCTTACCCCTGAGACTTAAAGCTTAAAGACAACCCTAAAATCGTGATCTTAACCCTGACACACAGCTGCTGAGTATCATATCTTGATAAGTAGCACAAATGGACAGAACAGCGCGCTGCTGATGACGACACACTCAGCGCATGTGTACATGCACAAAGACACATGAACTCCCATCTGACAGTTCTCTAAATGACCCACAGAAGTGTGTACACAAACAATTTACACAACTGAGGGCCAATCAGATTGCATCCTTAAGGATTCTTAATCCAGAAAAGTGTACAGTCCATATCACATGCTCTGTGGATGTGGGCGTGGCACCAATCATGCTAGCTTTAGCTACAGAAACCCTGTGAAGCTCAGCTAGTTTATGAGTCATGGTTTTCCCTTCTCATAAACTAAGCCACTGTTGTATATTTTACTCAGTTTTCATCACTGTTGATGGTCTCTACAAAATGCAGATTTATTCAGATGGTAAGAACGATTCATAGTGATGTTCATGTGTCTGGTTCAGCAAGTGGCAGGTTTCAGGAATGAGTAGTGCATGTGAGTAATGCGTCAAGAGTTACCTTTAAAGTTATACATGAAGTATTTGTCTTTGTCTGGTTAGTGGGCAGGAGACAAATGAGCTGATAATTATTACATCAACAGCTGAAACAGTTGAAATTCATACGTGTCTATTGAAATAACGTTCCTGTGAAGGTGAAGTTTGTGTTCTTTAACTCGGCTGATTGACTACTTCAGAACCTTCCTCGCTCCTGTTTTATTCTGCTGGAGGAGTTACCTGCTGACCTCAGTGCCGAGAGAAAAGTGAAAAAGGTTAAAATATAGAAAAGGAAAACAAGATCAAACACAGCAGTGTCGGTGTGCCATCTTTATGATGAACGCTCATTCAGTCGGGTTCATGAAAGTTCAGAGCTCAGTGCAAACTGCACAGGCGAGCTGGAGAAGTCTTCATGAACCAGGAATATGATTTCCAGGTTTCCAGGAAAGAATTGCAGCCACATGTACTTCATATATATATATGTATATATAAAACCACAATATTATTTATGATAATTTTTTACTTATGCGAGTCCTGATTGTGTGGAGAAAGTCTAAAGAAAGTGCACTTAAGTAAAAGTATCAAAAAGATAATTAAAACTTGGTGTATCAGGAATAAACAGTCAGAAAGTGATATCTGATTAAAGTAAGTTTTATGTTATAAACAAGTCATCATGTGCTTTTTACCAAATGTAAGGCCAGAGTAATAATCAGTATAATACATTTATTAAAGCATGTAATCTTTATAAAAGCGATGTTCATCACTTTCCAGTCAAGCTTTATACCTCCATGGGAACATAGGGGTATTTGAAAGATGCATTACATTTTCTAATAATTAAGTAATATTTTCTATTTCTACATAAATAGATTTTAGTTTTAAAATGAAAACGATCCCCATCCAGACGGGTGTTTTCCCTCAATATATATATAAAAAAAAAAAATCTACATCCATACTAACACACCTGAAGACGCAGATCACGTGACCCTTCCCATACACTGAGCGTGCGCGTGGCAGTATAAACAGGAAGCAGATTGTCTACTCTGCAGTCGGCTGCTTAGTTGCAGATCTCTGGAATAATATCTCGCCTTCTGCGCATGTAGGCAGCTGTAGCTTTATAAAATGCAGAATTAACTGCACAACAGCTGCTAGCAAAGACAACAAGGACAGCAGCGCTTGTAGTTTGTTATCCATGCTGCCTTCACCGCTGGGATTCGAGGATGAGGCTGAATGTTTTCTTTTGGAAAACGGTTACATGATAGGAGCGTGACGAATCAGGGAAGCATACATCGTGACTGTTAAGAGCCAGTCAAAAGGGAATGCAGGTATCAGCGCCATTGTTTCCAAAAGCCTCCGTTTTCCCTCATCCACGCTAAAACACAACTCTGGAGTTTTCAAACTAAGATGGGGTCAGCAGCGTTTCCAAAACTCTCTGTTTTAGGGGCTGTTTTATTAATGATATTATTATGATCTACAGTTTTAGCATGATGATATCATTGCCGTGGCATTACCTGTGACGTTGACCCCGTCTGAGCGCTGACACCACACTTCCCTCATGTTGTCGCGCCACACACTGGTCTTCCACTCATAGCTGTGGCAGTTCCCTCCTATGGCAAGCCAAGAGGGACAATTTAGACTTTTAATGGTTGCAGTTTATATTTTATTATTATTATTATTATTATTTCAAAAGGCAGTGAGTATTACCCATAATGCACTGTACCTTTACACGACCGTGTCTCGATTTCCTGGTTTGGGCAGCTCTCCTGGTTCTCCAGGGTCTGGATGATGACGGCTCGTGAGCGTGCCTGATGACCTTCGACCTCAAAACTCCTCCCCTCCACACACGTCAGCTGACACAGGCTCCATGACGACCAGTCTGTCAGGTGACAGTCTCCTACACAGGAGACATCATCATACACGTTATCATACCACACACTACCTCCAAAAACCTCCAAAATATCACTAGTGGTGCTGAATATAATCAGTTCCAGATTTATTGGCACCCTTCAGATACAGATTCCGTGCAATTAACATTTCAATATTTGTCACTCCGACAATTTCAAGTCCATCATCATGTATTTCTGATTCTCAAAATCTGATAAATGTCATTATATTTCAGATTTAAATCCAGAATTTGTTCATTTTAGGGGTGCTAATAATTTTTAAACCAGTGTTTTGCAGGAAAGAATATTCACTTTTTTGAGGTTTGAAACAATATTGTGTGAAACTGACTTTGGGATCGATATATTACGATAGCAGGTGTACCTCTGAATAAAGCCTAATACATTGAGATCATCATTATTTTTACACAGCACTTGGTAATAGACCATATGTATAATGACTTGTAGCATGTTTATGATGCTGATGTAAGTTGTTAAATGAATGCGTTATGCAGCAGTAGTGCTCATAGCACATTATATCACTATTATATCTTTGACATTACGTGATATAATGTATTATGAACACTATATATAATGCATAACAAAGGTGCCTAATATATAAGCATAATGTAAAACAAAGTGCAATGCATAATTCATAATATATTCCATAAATGATTATATCATTTATGTGTCTATTATAACAGGAGATATGGCCTATATATGAACCATTTGCTTCCAAAATATCTGCAGAAAAGTATGCTCTGCCTGCTAAGAAACATTCGTTTATTGTATGGACAGAACAATGGAGCCACACATCCATTACACCTGTGTGACTCACCTGAACTCTAACACACACCTGCTTCCTGTTTTCCACTTAATTACTCAGTGTGTTTAATGAGCACACTTTCACACACTTCTTGGCAAGATTTTCGCATTTCATTTCCATTTGCAATCCTGATCATGTTCCTGTTTGTCTCCCTGCCTCCAGCCTCCCTTCCTTATGCTTCCGATCCCATAATTCCCTGTGCTGTGAATCCTGTGTGATCATTCAGCATGCTGTTAAAGAGTTTACTTGCAACTACGTCAACTGATCTCCATGTTCATGACACGATCACATCATGAACATGGATCACGTGCTCGTTGTGTGTACATCGAGCATTTTACAGCAGCTTTAGAGCAAGCCAATCAGAGCCGAGAACCGAAACAATCAGTTTAATGAATGGAAATCATGTGGAAACAAAAAAAACAGCATCCGATTCAAAACCGTATCGAAGTCCACCATTTGAGTTAAAGAGCAGGTCAGTGAGTACTATGGCATGTCTGGAAACCAAACTGAAGCACATTTCATTTAAGAATACCTACAACTGAGAAGTAATTAGCTTTAGCTGCAAATTTGATTTATAAAGCATCTCCTAGCAGTGCTAATAATATCAATACTAACACTAATATTGACTCAGTTAGCACACTTCTTCCCACTCCTTGTTTTGGTCTCGTTTAAGAAATATATAAATAACTAATAAATTACAAGCATTTCTTAGGTCTTATAACAACATTTACGGTTTGTGAAAATTAGCCTGTGAAATACTTTCACTTCAAAATATGCTAACCTCAATCATAAATATTAAGAAAGCTAAAAATGACTCATGCTAACTAAACGCTTATCGTTTCCTTTCACTGATAGCTGAATTAGCATCTTCTAAAAAAACCCAAAAAAACAATATTAAGCAGCGGAACATGGAGAAGAGTGTACAACGTCTCCCACACAGTTCCAGCAATCATGTGCTTGAGCACTGACCTTATCCACCTGACAAGAGACTAGAGGTAATTATGTGCCTGTCTGATGATATGTTTAGAACTTCCTTTTCTGCGTAGCTGAAGGTCACATATCGACGCCCTCCACCCCGATAACCCTCAGTGAAGAGCAAATTCATAGTGACACTTACGCAAGACAGCTCATCCAGTTCATTCCTTCCATCTGACAGCCGGGATGCTTATTAGTGCCCATCTGTGTGCTTATTATCCTCCATCTTCCTACGGCCAGCTCTACACTCTCATAAGATAGCAGCCTTACACTTTAACACGCTATTGAGGAGTCAAAGTACCGCAAATGTCACCTGTACTCAATTTTCCTGAAGTATTCTTCAACCCAAATCATGCTAATCTTGTTAACATTGTTAAAGTTAAACCACGATGAAAGGGTATTAGTCATGCGTTTAGTGATTCTGGTGCTAATTTGGTTCTATCTCTGTGAGACGCTAGCAAAATCGACAGTGAAAGAACTTTACCCAGAATTACATTACAAAATATTTTGGATGCTGTTGATCACATCAATTATAAAGAGTAATATGCAAATCATTCAGGATGGATTGTTCCTTTAATTATCAGGGATTTCGCTAGTTAGCATGAGCAATGTAAAATTGTCTCCCCATTAATTTTCATCCAGTGTTTCAGAAGTTAGACTCGTACTACAAACGCTGTCTGAGAGCTCAGTCTGTAAAGTGGCATTGGGGAAATGTGGGACATCACATCTGGTGTCAGAAAATGTTACTTCTGTGACAAATTCATGACAGTAACTCTAACCCAAGAAAATAAGAAGGCTGTAGTCTAGACTTTTGTGAAAATAGTCGTAAGTTGCTAAATAATACAGAGTCCCGCTGGTTTTCATTCAGTGCACCGTATTCAGAGTCTGAGACTTAAGCTCAAAGGTTTCTCGTATTCAGTCCATACTCAGAAAGGTCAGTGTTCCGGATTTAGATAAATAAAATCATCAGATGTTTTTTAAATGTCTAGACCCCCACCTTTAAACTCAAGTACTTGCTTTTAAATTCTCCAGAAAAAAAACTCAGGGATAGAAAATGCAGACTGTAGAAGGAAATAACATATTTGATATCATGTAATTATTATATCACAGCCCAATGTTAGCATTTTTCAAGACAATATAAGCAGCATGGCTTAGAGATGAAGCCCACACAGCATTTCACAGCGTTACACCACACTGAAGTATGACCTCTATCCAGCTGGCAAGTAATCATGTGCTTTATGTGCCTGTCAACTGTGAGTGGCTGTTTGTCTCTGTTAGCCCTGTGATAGACTGAAGACCTGCCCAGGGTATAACCCGCTTCTCACCCAAAGTCTCCTGGGATTGGCTCCAGCTTCCCCACAACCCTGATGGTTAAATGGTACAGATAATGGATGGATGGATGGATGTGCCTGTCCACACATTTATTAGGAATTCATCTTCTTACCTACAGTCTGACTGTAGTGTTAGTGTACCTGGGCAGGGTTTATCTGTAGTGCCAGTGTACCTGGGCAGGTAGGCAGGGTTTATCTGTAGTGCCAGTGTACCTGGGCAGGTAGGCAGGGTTTATCTGTAGTGCCAGTGTACCTGTGCAGGTAGGCAGGGTTTGTCTGTAGTGCCAGTGTACCTGTGCAGGTAGGCAGGGTTTATCTGTAGTGCCAGTGTACCTGTGCAGGTAGGCAGGGT
>JAQQZX010000036.1:26063865-26074303 GCA_030068355.1 Notoglanidium maculatum
CAGGTAGGCAGGGTTTATCTGTAGTGCCAGTGTACCTGTGCAGGTAGGCAGGGTTTATCTGTAGTGCCAGTGTACCTTGGCAGGTAGGCAGGGTTTATGTGTAGTGCCAGTGTACCTGTGCAGGAAGGCAGGGTTTATCTGTAGTGCCAGTGTACCTTGGCAGGTAGGCAGGGTTTATCTGTAGTGCCAGTGTACCTTGGCAGGAAGGCAGGGTTTATCTGTAGTGCCAGTGTACCTGGGCAGGGAACGAAGCATGGCTGCTGCAGTTCCTGCTCGTTCTCTGTCTTTAAGTGTTCGCTGCATTTCTCATCCTTCACCAGGACAGGGGGAACGTGGACATCAGGTCTCGGGCCGGCCGAGTCGGGCCAATGACCCCAGTGTACAACACACGATAAGTTCCTTCGCCTCACGCCGTCCCCGCACTCAGCACCCTGAGGACAGCAACACAACATGCTGTTAGTAATAACGTAAAGACATTTTAATTTACTTTTTTATTTAGCACTTTAAGCGTAAGTTTCCATGGCACGTCCTAGGTTTGTTTTTTATGTTGATGTATTTCTTTTACAAACAGTAAGTCAGAGTGCTCAAGTGATTTACACAACAGCTAATAGTGTTCAAGATACACCCATTCTGGTTCTTCTGAAAACTCACACAAACTCCACCCTCTTCCATGTAAATGAACTCCAACCATTTATTCTTCACTAAGTAATGGTTGGAACAGGGAGCAGTGTGCAGGAAGACACGCTGCCAAATACATACTGACGAACCGTGTTTACTGCTAACTAGCTGCTACTGTAAAGCAAGCTATGCATTTAATCATACAAAGACAAGACCAGTGCAGGATGAGTCATGAAGAGAATATTGTGGAGACTTGAAGGCATGGAAAAGTGAAGAGAATATTTGCAAGACTAATTCATTTCTAGATATACTAACATCCTGGTATCCAGTCCTAAACTCAGGAACACTTAAAGGACTTGTTTTCACTTTGAAGAACTAATCGAGTTTGCACCCTGGATCAATTCTGGGCTTGAGTGTTGTTTCATCATCATTATTACAGGTTTGCTTTCACACAAATTATTTCCAAACCACACATTGATCACGCAGTACATCTCTGTTCAAAATGAGAAACATCCCTTTATTCTTCTTATTGATGTTGCTTTGGTCTTATTAGCTGCAAACAAAACATTCATTCTTGGAAGGTTTCTAGATGTGCAGCCGTGTGCATTTTTGTGCAAGTACTATCACTATAAGAGTGAGCTCATATCAGAAAGCCGGTAATGCGAATGTGTGTGTATTAACGAGAGGATTATAATCATACGTCATACTGATAATACAGCATTTATGACATCATACTGTAAGTTTTTGTTCTTGTGGACCAGAGATCAGGTTCATGGAGTGCACAGGGCTTATACAGTTTTTACCCTTGACAAAAAGTACTGAACTTTGCTGTGTTTGTGAGTCTATATGTATGGGCTCATATGTGAATACATGTGTATATCCTTGTGTGTGTGTGTGTGTGTGTGTGTGTGTGTTTGTGTGAGTGTGTGAAGTCTGAAGGCATTGCGCTAGAATACTGAAAATATCTCACATGGATAATGAAGGTATTGCACATGAATAAATTAATATAAATAGCAGCTTAGAAAAATGTTTCTTCCAGTCAGGTGTAGGCCGTGCTCTAGTGCTGAATGCAGTCCTAAAGGGGCTTCTGTGAGATCAGTGTGAGTTCATTGAGCTAATGGCCCTGGAAAAGAAACTGTCTTGAGTCTGGTGGTCTGTGCTATGAGGGACCTGAGACGCCTACTGGAGGGCAACAGTTCAAACAAGGGATGTCCAAGGTGTCAAGAGTCTTTAACCATGTTTGTGGCCCTGCTGAGGTAGCGGGAGCAGGCGACATCTTCCAGGGAGGGCAAAGAACAGCCAGTGATTTAATGTGTACTGTACTGTGTTAATGACTCTCTGGAGAGCTCTCCTGCCTGCTGCTGAGCATCTGGCATACCACACTGCAATGCAGTACACCAGTATGCTTTCAATGGTGGAGTGATAGAAGGCCATCATCAGCTTTTCTTCCATGTTGTTTTTCCTGAGGACTCTCAGGAAGTCACTTTTGTGCCTTTTTGACTACCGCAGTAGTGTTGGTAGACCAGGAGAGGTTTTTAGAGATGTGGGTTCCCAGGAATTTGAAGATGTGAACCCTTTCCACTCAGATCTCATTGAAGTAGCGTTGGACTGGTTCCGTGCTGTGCCTCCAGAAGCCCAAGATGAGTTCCTTGGTTTTTGAGTTATTCAGAGTCAGGTTGTTCTCTCAGCACCATTCTACCTACCTCATCTCTGTAGGCCTCTGTCCCCTTCTGATATAAGCCAGACTACAGTGGTATCATCCACAAATTTGATGAGCTGGTGTTGGTGGAATGAGCAGGTGTGCAGTCGTACGTGTACAGAGCGTAAAGTAGTGGACTCAGAACACAGCCTTGTGGACAGCCAGTGCTGAGCGTGAGGGTGGAGGAGAGGTGGGAGCTTACCAGTTTGTGGGCGATTTGTGAGGAAGTTCCTTATCCATGCTCAGGCATCTTCTGGGAACCTGTTTGACATCTATGCAAACTGGAGTCAGTCAAAGGTGGGAGGGAGGCTGCTTTTAATGTGCTGTAGACCAGTCTCTCAAAGCACTTCATAACTACTGGCATGGTCTGTGGTCACTCAAGCTGTCTTTGGCTGACTTTTTTGGAACAGGAATGATGGTGGCTGATTTCAGGTGCTGTGGAATGGTGGCTGATGAGAGAGAGACTGAAGATCCTTGTGAAGACCCTGGCGAGCTGATCAGCACATGCTTTGAGTACCTTCCCGGGTACTCCATCAGGTTCTCACTTCATGTTCTTGTAGTGTGAGTGGCTGGGAGTTGGAAGCTTGTGGAGTTAGTGTATCCATGTTGGGCCTCTTTACCTCAAACCTGGCAAAGGAATGGTTCAGATCCTTTGCCCGTGAGGTGTTCGTGCTGTCAGTCATAGGAATGCTGTACTTATAGTTTGTAATATGTTGATTTCACTGCCACACCCTCCATGGGTCATCGTCTCTGAGGTGGTCCTCAGGTCAGCTCTGCCTGGGCTGTACAGGGCCTCGTCTCCTGACCTAAAGGCGGCAACGGGCTTCTTGAGGAGTGTCAAGAAATGCAATTGTGGCTCTTGGGGACTGTGTGTGTGTGTGTGTGTGTGTGTGTGTGTGTGTGTGTGTGTGTGTGTGTGTGTGTGTGTGTGTGTTTTAAAACTAAGACATTCTCAGTACAACAACAACAACAACTACAGCAGCAATAATAATAATAATAATAATGTTAATAAGTCATTCATTATTAATAATTAATAAATATATGTTTCCTATTTTGATTCATAATTAAAAAATAATGAAAATAAAGTACTAGCTTAATTATTACTAATAAAAAGAAAACACATTTTGATGATAGGCTTTAGCTCAGGTCACTTCACTGTATGCGAAACAAAGCATGAGAAACATAAGCATGTAGTACAAAAAATACAAAAATTAATTTAATGCATGAATCAAATAAATTAGCAAATGAATGACATGAACAAAAATGTGAAACATGAGTAAAATCCATAACAAAACAGAAAAAGCAAAAAATGTCAAATATAATGTTATTTATACAAATTTGATAAAGGTTTATGCAATGATTATTTAAATAATAATAACATGTTTACAGTGATAGTTATTATTATAGAGGCAAAATAGAAAAGATGGCAAATACTTAATCAAATAAACAACTAGCTGACACAGCTGTAATTCATGCAGAATGTATTTCATTATATATTAGTCATGGATTAACACGTCAGGAGGCACGGAGGTGCTCGTCCCTGCACATTTCAATCTGCAAGTCAAATGTAACATCTAAATTATTCATCAGCTTTGGATTCCTCAAGTTAATACTAATGGCTAGATGGAAAAGGTTCTAAAGGTTATAGACATAGAGCTGAGAGTGTTGTTTTAAATCATTTAAAAACAATCTGTGTATTTAATGCACAGCAAATAACTAAAAATGGTCCAGGAAAATCTCTAGACCTTAATCCTCATGAAAAATTCAAAAGCCTATGAATATACATGAATATATAAATTAGAAACACCCCCACATGCTGCTGTCACCCTGAAAAGTTAGCCAGCTGTTTAAATGTTTATGTTTTATTTGCATTCTTAATTTCTCACCAAGTTATTAAACAACAGTCAAACCTGTTTAAATGTAATGTTACCATGACAACTGCATTATAGTTCATGATAAACATTAGCTAATTTAGCTAGCTAGAACTAATAATTTGCATATCAGAACCTGAGCATCTTCATAGCCCCGCCTCTAACTCTGTTTATCAGAGACACATCGAGAAAGTATTTATTTTGAATATGCTTTTATTTTAAACGTTCAAAAAAAGGAAAAAAAATTATATCTAAATTTGGCCTTACTCTTGGATTCATCATTAAACTTATCAATATAACTTTAAACCTGTTATTTTATACCAATTTGATTATATCTGTGCATTTTAATGTCCTATAGACAACAAAAAAATTAGTATACTTCTCTAGTCTCTAGTCCTGTATTCATTTTCAAATATATTAAAAAAACAAACAAACAAAAAAAATAACCCCAATTAAACAGCTTTACATAATTACCTTTTAAAAAGAAACACATAATAAGAGCAATATTTATTTCTATGGACCCAAAATGAAAAGTGGTAAATAATTAACTAACTTAATCCTCATCAAAATTCCCAAGAGCTATGAATATTCATGACTATGCAAATAGAGAGAAAACATGCCTCCACGCATTCCTGCCGTGCCTAAAGTTTAGTCAGCTAGTAGAGATGGACATGAATGAGATTTCAGTATCAAACGTGTCGAAATATAAGGTTACCATGGCAACCACAAGTTTGCTTGTCACTCAAGTTAGTGCTAATAATTTACATATAATTTCCATATTGGATGTGATTTGTTGAAAGCCTTCACAAAGTGCTACCAAAGAATTGAGAACTGTTTTAAAGAGGAAAATGTTACAATAACAACTAAAAAAAATAATAATTTAAACATCACGTTTGAGACTTTAGACTTAAGCAGATTAAAACAAAATGAAGTTATTCATCGAATGTGGTTTTTCTGAGTCATAAAGCCCAGATATTAAAGCAGAACACTTGAAAGTGTGTGCTGTGCATCTCTTCTCTACAAAAGTTTAAAAAGAACTGCTTCAGTAATGACTCGGAGGACGAGGACGAGAAACCCCAGACGTTTAATTAAAATCAGCGAGAAAGAAAGGCGGCGAGTGGGAGATGGAAATCGGACTCCACTCGGGAAAAGGAGGACATTTTATTTTTGGTTGGACCGCTGCTTAAACTGTGGATATTATCTGAAGTTCGCTCACGTCTCAATGTCACCAAAGGTCCGTTACTCACCCAGGCGTGGGCTCACACCTTTACAAAATTCAATTAAAGGCCTGCAATATGGCGCCTACGGCTGGGTGGAGGATAAAATTACCCCCGGCTCGCTTTGTGTCGGGGGCAGAAGGGGTCAAGCACAGAGACAGAGAGGAAAAAAGAAGAAACAATATGGAGGTGGATTGTTATCGACTTGTTACTGCAAATGAAGATGCACTCCTAATTAACCTGCTGCTTACAAAGAAAAATGAGCAATGAATCTCCAAGGATGTGTAAAAACGCTCTGAAATGCTGAATTAACCCCCGGTGCAGATGAGAGACGTTTACCTCCACGTGGCAGGATGACCAGTCCCCCAGCATCCAGCTGTAGCAAGGCCTGATGGGACACGGTTTAGTCTGCGAGAGCTGGGACGGACACGGACGACCTTCTGCATGAGCTTCCTGGAGGACACGTCGAGATCTGGTCATCACACCTGCGTGGGAAAGCCTCATGTTAGCAAAGTGACAAAATGCTAATTTACAATATCGTGTGAGCAGATTGAAAACGTTTAATTCATGTTAAGCAAGAAGCCTTTTGATGTTCGAGGATCTTTTTTCTTATATATTCTAATCAATGATGAGGTAATGTGATAAAGCTACTCTTACCACACTCAAGACTGTTTTCCTAGAAAAGAAAATTAGTTTTATTCCTCTTATACCACAACAACATGCAAATGAGTACGCATTTTATCTATTAAAAATGTCTTTTACAATACTTTTATAAATTTGTAGTCAAGGAATCAGTTCCTGTTGTCACTGACGTTATAGCAGCTATAAACAGTCGTTCCCTCACCCGCCGCTCTTTATTCTCCCTTTTAAATACAAAACGCAGCTTGCCATGTTTCTGAGAAACCGCAAAGCAATGTGAACTCCTCTGTCCTGAAGATGTCATGAAGGTTCCAGCTTTACGACTGACTGTTACACAGCGCTGACACTGGAGACTCCTTCATACATGTTACAGAAACATCTCCTTACTCAAATTTTTTTCGAAATATCAGCAATTACACGTTTTTATATCTGTTTATATGGGATGTCCCCATTGCTATAGAAAATGAATCAACACCTGACCACTCAGAATCCAGACAGGATGCTGCACGGCTCCGCCTCCCCAAGGGTCGGTGTTATTGCGGAAGTCGAGTAGTCCTTCATAATGAACTTTAAGCTGTTTGACCCTTAAATATTTGCAAATATTTGTGTGCCCCATGGTATATTTGTAATTATTACAAACTGCTCATGTAGTCTTGTTTTGTTTGGTGGAAATATTGAATATGGATTATTCAGTACTGAGAGAT
The DNA here is from genome assembly GCA_030068355.1 of Notoglanidium maculatum. Lineage (NCBI taxonomy): Eukaryota > Metazoa > Chordata > Actinopteri > Siluriformes > Auchenoglanididae > Notoglanidium > Notoglanidium maculatum. Next base: position 26,070,614 of record JAQQZX010000036.1, read on the forward strand.
AACTCTGGTGTGTGTAGCGTGTTAGAGTGGATCAATGTTGAGGGAATTAAGACAACTGTGGCGTTTAATGGAAGATCTGAGGAATGGAAGGCTGGAGATTCTAATTTGCTCGCAATGCAAATAAATTCCGTTTCATTTCATTTGCAGGGTCGGATGTGTTCACTGGGACGAGTCCAGTCAGCGATAAGTCCAGTGATAAACATGTGGAGCTTCCAGACCTGAACCTTTTTTCTTTTGGAAGGTAGATGATTTAATTTTCTGTTTCTAATTTCCGCAGTAGGGTTTATGAAGGCAGCAAGTGCTACTAGACGTCTTGTTTGCAGATCGCAGTGGTGTAAGAGGAATAAAAGCCTTAATCGACTTCAGCATGGTAACAGTAACTCTGCTTCATCACACCACCAAGTGTTGATCATTTCACTATCACAGCACCACACACAGTGTTTTATTCCTTATTTTAATATATAAATTGATAAAACCCTATGTAGAAGTCTGGATGGGAGTTAACTAATGCTGTAAGGTTTATTTCAGACTCTCTCATCGTGTCACATCATCATACAGATCTTTTCCTCACACGTCTCTCTGCTTTTCTTGCTTTGGTTTGTACTTTTAGCTTGTGTTGTAAGTTTTCCTGAGTCGGCACAATTCCCTTTCTTGGTAATGGGTTTTTCTCCGCTTGAGGAAACGTAGCAGCATTAGCATGCGACTCAGCGAGTCCTCTGCATTATTAACACTGGGCTATAAATCATAGTTGGGGATTACACGTTAATGATCCTGGCCCGGTCCTCCCCGCTCCCCCCTCCGCCTTCTCCTCCAGACTGAATGATTCATCAGTCATAGTAAATAAATATTTATTTTTCCTAATAACATCGTCATTAGCGTTGTGCTAATTCCGAGTCAGTGAGGACTCGTTTGGCACAGGTTTCCACCTCACTAAGAAGAGTTAATGCTTCGTGCTGTACAACACACTCTAATTGGCAGAGTTGGACAGGCAGGAGAGCGTCCCCGCAGTCCAAACGGCACAGCTTCAGCTGCTTACTTCACTAATTAGAAACATTCACTGACCATCATTAATCTTCAGCTGAGTCTGTGGAGTCTGGAGCGCCTCTAACTCCACAAATTTTACAGCACAGACGCAGGCAGAGAGAAATAGGGCACGCATTAACGAACAAATGAACAAAGTGTACCAGGAAGGGATACGCAGATTCTCCTACAATCACTAAATATCCTCACATTTTATCCTTTTTCATTCTGTCTCACACTCTCTTTGATCAACTGTCTCTCTGTCTCTGTCTCTCTAACTGTATGTCAGTCTCCCTCTCTTCTTGTCTATTTGTTCCTCTGACTGTCTTTGTCTGTCTTTCCTTGTATATCCCCTTCGCTACCTTTCTCTCTCTCTCTCTTTCTGTCACTCTCCTTGTCTATTTGTTAATCTGTCTGTCTGTCTCTCTCCTTGTCTGTCTGTCTTTCTTTGTCTCTATCTCCTTCCTTACTTCTCTCTCTGTCTCTCTCTCTCTCTCTCTCTCTCTCTCACACACACAGTCTGTGTCTCTCTCTCCTTGTCTATTTGTTTCTCTGTCTGTCTATGTCTCTCTTTCCTGGTCTATCTATGTCTACCCCCCCCATCCCTGCAGGTTAAGTAGACAGAAACAGGAACTTCTCCTCAGGTGTTTCTCTAAATTGGGTAGTTAATAAAAGGTGAGAACCCTTAAACTTGTGCCTTTTCTCGCTTGCTTTCATTCTTTGTCTCATTTGCCAGTTTTCCTCTCAGGTGGCATCTCTAAGTGACATTACACACTCGCTCACAGTGTGTGATGCTTTATGATAAAGGTCCACTCAACCTCACACTTCTCATGAACATTGCAGGAGGGGCTCGGCTGGATTCTTCTTAATGGGGTCAACTCTGTGTTCCTTCACTGAAGCCATCTGAAGTGTTCCAGGAAACAGTGCTCTCAGGATCTGATAATCCTCTTCACATTGGAAAGTTTCTGGTATATATATGAACATGTATGCTCGATAAGAGTGTTCTGGTTCCTACACAATACTGGGATACTATGGCTCGGGGAAGACATGGTCGTGGAAATCTAGGACCCTAAGCATATATAAAGCACTGTGCATGCTGAAAGACCTTACGAATACATAGAACATAGAGCATTTGGGATATAGTACGCATTAAACATGGGACCTTAGAAAATGAAACCCACTGAGACAATGGAAACACAGGACCCTAAAAATATACAACAAGGGAATAGCAGACTCTAGTAAAATGGGAAGGCAGGACCTGAAACATAGGACCCTTGGAATATAGACACTTACGAACATATCACCCTTTAAAAGTAGAATCGTGGGAATTGAGACCCTTTGGAACATTTTCCCTTGAAAAATAGATCCTTGGGAACATAGTCATGAAACAGAGGATTCTGGTAAAGCTAAAGAAAAGAGACGCAAATGAAGGGAACTGTATTGTTTTAATCTAAGTACTTGTTAACATTTTCATTTTTAATAAAAGGAATACTTTAGTTGATAGGTGATTATATTTTACTCCAACCTTTGCAAATGTTTGTAAACAGCTGTTGTTGGTTGTTAAGAAAATTAAACAAAAGTATATATTTTTTTAATTTAACAAAATATATATTGAGGTTGATAAAGAATAGGAAATGAAATGTTTTCTTGTTAATCAAATTTTCTTTTCAAAAATACCATGGAAAATTCTAATCGTGATCCCATTATTGTGAATTGAAAGGAATCATAAATTGGATGAATCGTTACATGCCTACTGGAAATACACAACCACAGAAACATAGGACTCTGGAACTACAGGACCCTTGGAATATATGCAAGGCTGAGAACGTAGAACCCTGGGATAAACGACAGTCGTGATATGGGACCATGGGAAAACAGGACCTTTTGAAAAGAGTACCCTGTGAATATGGGACCCTGGAAACCCCCTATCTGTCCTCTTGTAATGGTAATTGGTTTAAATGCAACATAATTTCCAAAACTCTACCATTCCTAGTGTCATTCCTTTTCAGAACAAGCTGTGCTATGCATACTAGATTATAGAAGTGTTTTTAAATGGGCACCCTGGTTTCCACAGGTGTGTGAGCACTTGGTCCACTGCGTCCATTCAGAGAGCATGCAGCTGACGGGACAATCCACACGGCAGGCTTCACTGAGCGTCCATGGCTGAGGAAGTCCCAGCTAAAACAGGAATGAGCGTTAATTAACTCCTGCAACACTCTGGTCCAGTCAAAACAACCTTTACATAATCTTTAAAATATTCAGATGTCTATGAGAGAGATGAGGTACACATGAAAATATATATTTTTAAAAATCATACTGTATGGCGTAGACATGATATTTAGTGTGAAATAAAAGTGTTTTTAAAATTGATCGGGTTGCCAGATTGACTGTTACTATCCCAGACTGTATGTATGTTCCAATATGAATTAATGGATGTACACCATCAGCCTGAAAGCTGTTCTTGTTTTCCAGCCTGATCAGATTTAAGATGTAAGATTAATTTAAGAATTAATATGACTGAATTTGCTCAATCTGGCAATCTTGAGCCATTAAAAATAATGCTATTGGTACTGAGACATAGGAGAGAGTCTAACTCTGTGTGTGTGTGTGTGTGTGTGTGTGTGTGTGTGTGTGTGTGTGTGTGTGTGGGTGTGTGTGTGTGTGTGTGTG
>JAQQZX010000036.1:26104344-26116034 GCA_030068355.1 Notoglanidium maculatum
TGTGTGTGTGTGTGTGTGTGTGTGTGTGTGTGTGTGTGTGTGTGTGTGTGTGTGTGTGTGTGTGTGTGTGTTACCTTCCCCAGGTAAAGCGAGAACGGTCCGTGAGCGACTCTGCCTGCCCTCTGTGTTCTTCTTGGCACAGGACTGAGAACATGGAGACCAATCAGACCAGGAGCTGATCACACAGTCACCGGGACACGCCGCCTCACAGGCTACCTTCACAGGGGGCGGGGTTTCCTCACAAAGCCCCGCCTCCACACCAACACCTGTAAGGGTAGAGTTTCATGGTGATATTAGTTTATATTGATATTATATTATTTATAACATTATATACTACATATTATATATTAGATAAGTGTGTAATATATAATATATAATTATTTGTAAAAATCACATGAAAATAAATCAGTAATGGGAAAAAAATAACAGATGAAAAACAGTAAAAATGAATAATGTAATAAGTATTGTGAAGATAAAGTCAGTCATGTGAAATAAACTGCTACAAGCACACCAAAGAATGAAACTCGCTGAACACAACACGCGCAGCAATTTTTCAAATGATACAAAAGCTGTCAATCATGATAAAAAAAAAGAACGCTGTTTAATCACAAACTTCAACTCCTAGCTTATTCATTTTCATTAAAACTAATTAGTATGTTAATGAAGTGATATATCAGCTGTATTAATGGCCTCCACACTGCCTACTAGCTCTGACATGAGAGTCTTTATTTAATCAAAACTTTGTTTATTAACTCATCATCCACGTTTCACTTCGGCTTCATTTCTGGGCTTCTTGGTGACTGATCATAATCACACGTCGCTCCAGATTTAAAGCAATGGGTGTGTCAGTGCAATGAGCTGCAGCCTGCGCTAAACAGAACATTAAATTCAGAGGTATAAAATCCTGTTTTGTGCTGTGGCTTCTCACGTACACACACCAGACCCTGTACATCACTTTATGAACATGTATTTGCAATATACGGTGACTGCCGTGCGTGGAAGGAACGAAGGAAGGAGGAACGGAAGAAATAAAGATCTGCGATATCACTCAGCGCGTCTCTCGCTCTGTGGTGTTCTAAAGCCAGGGTGGAATTTCATCTCACTGAGTAAACAACCCTTGAGGAGCAAGAGAGAACATTAAGGGCTCTTCTACACAGCACCCTGCTTTCTCCACTCCACTTTCTCTTTATTTAATATGGAGCAAAAGATCAGTTGGGGAACCAGAGAAGAAGGAAAATGCTTCAGGAGTGAACAGAGGAGAGGGTTAGGGTGAAAGAGTGATAGAGGACAAATTGGTAAAGAGTGACAGAAAAATGACAGCTGCCTCCTGTTTTTAAAGAACGGAGAGAGAAAGAGGGAGAGATAATAAGAAAAAAGGGGTGAGGAAGCAGAGGCATGAACCAAGAAAGAAAGAAGGAAAGAAATTAAGGAAGAAAATAAATCAATAAATAAATAAAGGAGGGAAGAAAGAAGGAAGGAAGGAAATAAATAAAGAAAGAAATGAAGAAAGAAAGAAATGAAGAAATGAAGGAAGAAGGGAAGCCTTGGTGGAAAAGGGATATGAGAGCACCTAGAAGCACCATCGCTGCTCATTCATCCAGTGATGAAGCACGGACGCAGAAGATCAGGTTGCTGTTTTTGCATCAAGCCAACGTCTAGGAGTTCTGTACAGAACCCTACAACAGAGAGTATTTATCTATTTATTTATTCATTCATTCCTGTATATTCAGGGATGAGAGTCTTTAGCCTGTTAGCTTTTTACTGTAAAAGCCTTCTGGTAGAAATAGTATTTTTATTTTTTAACTCTATGCTTGATTCATTTTCTTCCTTAGTGCTTCCTGTTTGATTTTGTTGCCCACAATGTTCACATGTAGTATCTGGTGCCTGGAGTCACCACATTAACAGCCCTCACTAAGCCATGCACCGCTTGAAAAGAGAAACGATTTTGGAGGAAATGACGCGGGGATATAAGAACACTCTGTAGAAACTGTTCATAAAGTCTCCGTGGCCTGGAGGGAGTCTGAAACAAGGGGAAAACTTCAGGGACAAAGAGTGAGGAACTTAAATTGCTCTTCAATTGGCTTTAACAAAAGCAGGCTAAAAGTAGTCATTCTCAGTGCGGCGAGGAACTCACAATGCTCCGCCTTCTTCACGCAGTACACCCGCAGGTCATGCATTAAACAGCATGTCATACTTCCCCGAATCCTTTCAGTACCTACACAATGGAAATAAGCGGAACAGTCGGAGGGGATGAAAGTGCATTTGGCCCGGAGAGAACACGCAGCATGCAGATTGCACGAATTAACCTTAACAACCGGTCCGATGGGTAAAAAAAGAAAAAACAGACAAAGGAGAAAAAAGGCTTCATTTAGAGCACAAGAAAATCTCCCCAGCTCAGCGGCGTTAAAAATGTGCGAAATATGAATAAATGAAAAGCAGCTCTCATGATCACTTCGGGTCTCAGTGTCAGTCTTAGTCTGGCTGATTTCCACGGAAAACCGCTTCATACAGCACATTACCGAGCGATTCGGAGAAAAAGAGGGAAAAAGGACGGGGAGTGAAAGTTCATGCAATCATGCAATCCTGTGAGATGAGAGTAATAAAGGATAAAAAGAGCACAACGTCAAAAAGTAAGCGCACCCAGGACGGACCCATGAGGGACTTTCTTCTTCGTTTCTTCCTTTCTTTCTTTCTTTCTTGCCTGCAGATGCTTTAGTGTAAATAATGAAGCAAACAAACAAGCAAAGAAATAAATATCCTCAACAACCTTTGACATCATAATTAAGTTGGAAATAATATTGTTATAAACCCTAATACTGCCTCATAACAATGCACTAAAAGGAATTATTTAATCACTTTATTTATTCATTATTATCTTATTCATTATTTATCTTGCCCTTGCTCATTCATTCTGTACAGCCCTGCGATATTTTCGTGTAACAGGAAACAGGAAATAACTTTAAATGTAAATATAAATGTGTAAAAAGTATGATGTTTCCTGCTTTAATAAATAGAAAATTGTAATCATTAGCAAATTGCTGTTACATAAGAGAAGTAAAACGCCCTACACCACCCCATTGTGGATTATGTTCCTGGAACCGCATGCGCTGCTGTACTTATTAAAGCTTCATGAGGCTTTATTACAGGTGGAAAATGAAGTTGCAATGACGTATGGGCACGGGCTCGGTATCTTGGTGTCTGTCTTCATTGGCGTACTGATCTGAGCTATCATCGTTCTAACTTCCTGATTTGATGATGGAAAGCACAGCTCATGCTCTACTGACTTTCCATAGATATTCATTGCCTGCACTTTCAGCATTTTTTCTGCTTGCATCCGTGTCAAACTATAACAAAGGCATAACAGGGACAGAAGCTGTAGGTATTAATCACACTTCATATTTGCGTTTGAAAGTTTGAATTCTGTTAAGAGCATTTCTCCATTTTGTTTTTCTTTTCTACAACCTGCTCCTGATAAATAATGAATATCGAATCACAGCATGCATTTCATTATTCTTCACAATAATTGCCTTGTAGAAAAGTTAAAGTGTGAGTGTTTCTGGCAGTGAGGTTCTCTCCGAGATACTTTATGGTCCGGGAGGAAATGAGCCGCCTAAACGCAGAGCCGAGCGAGACCACAGCGCCATCAGGAAGAATAAATGTCACACAGACTCACTGCTCCAAGATAAACAGGAAATTAAATGCCATCCTTACAGATACGAACCGTGACCTTTATATAAAAGAAATAAAAAAGTAACCTCGGGAAACTGATGGTTTAATGTTGGTTTTTTTTTTGACAGTATAAAATGTGAGACTGCGCCGTCTCTCTAACATTGCCATAAATATTCTATATTTCCTGTAAGGCTTAAAGGAATAGTTAAGCCGAAAATGAAATGTACACCTTGTACCGTTGACTCTAAGGGTAGTCACTCAGCTGAGAAATGTTTTGTGTCTGAACTTTGCTTCTTTAGGTTTAAATAAAAAATAAGTGTTCAAATCAAACAGAACTATATAATCACTTGACGAAAGTAAAGCTTACTGCACTGGGGTTGAAGTTACTGATATCCAGGAATTTCAGTGAATAACAAAGAATTAAATGGAGTGTGAAACATACAAATCTGTTTTAAAGGCATTTCCCAAAACTCTCCATTAGTTAAGATGGGTTTTAGGAAACACACATTATTAAAAAAAATCTTAAACGGTAACTAATAGACTACTTGGATTCATAAACTTTATAACTTTATACTTGGCTTTATAAACCTTTTGAGCGAAACTCACCTCTGGAAGTCGAACAAAAACCTTAAGAGTGCAACATGAATTAGACGTGAACTCATTTTTCCACAGAATCCAGACTCTCGTTAATGCTGGGACACTTGAACTTATCCTTGTCAATATGATTTAGCTGTGTCATCTGTCACTTCATACATCGATTAATTAAATATTTGAGATCAGTTCTTAGATTAAATCATGATTTGGGGAATCGATCAGCATGATCTCGCCCCAGCCTGCACATCGACGCACACCGTGACAGCAGAAAGGTCATTTGCCTGAGGACTGCCACCTGAATTGATTGCACTCGCTGATAATCTGGCACGTTGATACATCACTTGATCATGAGGGAAACAGATAAGACTCTCCAGGCATTAGTGAGACGGGACACTGAGGTACATAACAAATTTGCTTCACAAATATTTAAGGCCTGATAAATTTACATCTTCTGCAAACATGACCTTAAGCAGGGAGGATGGAGAGAGAAGACGCTGAAATTGGAGTGAAGATCGACGATGACCGAATTCCCTTCTGTTTTCAAACCTGAGGAGATTCAGCTCCACGGAGAATCATCCTCAAAATCACAAACTATGCATCACAGACAGTGGCATCACAGACAGCAATACCAGAGACCCCACAGACAGCATCACAATGGGCAGTGACACCATGGACCGCAATAGTAGAAACATTGATTAACAGAGACACCACAGACAGTAGGACCACATGAACAACAAACAGCAATACTCAAACACAGACACCACCATGGACAGTAACGCCAAATAAAGAGACCATAGACAGCGAGACCAGAGACACCACAGACAGAGACACAAGCAGCAAAACAGAGACACCACAGACAGTGACACAGAGAGACACTACAGAAAGCAACACCACGGACAGAGACAACATGCTGAAACACCACAGACAGCAACACCACAGTCAGAGACACTGCAGAGACACCACAGACAGCATCACCATAGGCAGAAAAAACACAGACAGATAGAGACACCACAGACTGAGACACCACAGACAGACACCACAGACAGACACCACAGGCTGACACCACAGACAGTGACACCACAGGCTGACACCACAGACAGACACCACAGAGAGACACCACAGACAGATACCACAGACTGACGCCACAGACAGAGAGACCACAGAAAAACACCACAGACAGACACCACAGACAGTGACACCACAGAGAGACACCACAGACAGACACCACAAACAGAGACACCACAGAAAGACACCACAGACAGACACCACAGACAGACACCACAGACAGAGACACCACAGAGAGACACCACAGACAGACACCACAGACAGAGACACCACAGACAGTGACACCACAGAAAGACACCGCAGAGAGACACCACAGACTGATGCCACAGACAGAGAGACCACAGACAGACACCACAGACAGGAATATAATCTGAAATTGAAGCATACGCTGTTGAAACAGAGGCCGCTACAGACACACATTGCTATAGACTGATCATTGGATCTTTGGACTCAACATCCCCAGCTGCGAGACGGGAAAAAAGGCTGCCAACAGACAGAACAAACTGAGCTTTATGAGGAGAAAGATTGCAGTTGCTCAGTATGATGTATCTCTCTTATTCCCCATCCAGACTCCCAGAGGAAGCTCATCTTCCACCTCACGCTGCAACATCAGCGCAACCACACCTGAACCTGATCAACACACACACACACACACACACACACACACACACACACAGCTTTCCCCATGCTGATGCTTTTGTTTAAGAGCGCTTCACTATGTTAATAAATAAGTTTATACAAGCATATGTGAAAAAAATGTTGGAAAATAATAATATATTTTAAGTTAATTCCCAGAAAGTTCATGAAATGAAAGTGTATCTTGGATATTCTTTACATAACCGAGGCAGACTGTTTATGCGTGTGAAGTACAAGAGTCGAGTAGCACACATCCCTAGACAATAAACCACTCCAGCAAAAAATATTTTGTTTACTGGTGCATTAGTGCCATTGCGTGGTGCCTCCGCATGATGCAAACCTGACCGTGATGAAAACCCAAGCAAACGTAACGCCAGACGCTTTGCATCATTGAGGGGGAATTATCTTCCAAACCAAGTGCAAACATCTGCTGAAAGAGTAAAATTATTTCCTTGAATTGGTGTCGAGGGCGTCTGAGGACATCCCAGACGTGAAATATTGAAACATTTGGGCAGCTGTCAACCACATCCGGAGATAATAAAGACGTTTGTACTGGAGAGCCATCTGCCTCTCGCACATGCTCGATCTTGAACTCTGCACGCTGGCGTCATGTGCCAAAGCCCAGCGCGTGATTCATCTATATTATATCTCCATAGGAACCTGACAGGCATCGAATGGGCCATTACGCTCAATTATTTAACCTCAGAAAAGGAGAGTTTCTCCAAGAGTTGGCTTACTGAAGCGGCTCTCATGTGGTGTGTTGACACTGTGTGGGGCAAATACCAACATCATCAACATTTAACCACAGATTCAGGAGATGCTTCTTTTATTCTGATGTTCACACTGAAGGAGTTAGAATAAATTTGCTCGTACTGGAGGGAAGGAAGACTTTCTCTGCAACACCAGCAAAATCCAATTCAAAATATTTGAAGAATATAACACTTGGGGGCATGCTGTTGTCATCACCCCACCCTGCTGTTGATTATTTTACTATAACGGCACAACGCAAAGTGTTTTATTATTTATATAACCACAATTTGTAGTCCTAACATCCAAAGAGTTTTTAGACTTTACAATACGCATTGTGTTATCACTGGCGCTAACTGCAACTTCAAAGAGATGAATATGCAGTGCATCATGGGTAATGATGCTCACAATGACAGGAGCAATGGGGTCAGAGGAAGAAAAGCAGGAAACACCCCTGTGTGTGTTTGCATGTGTGTTTAGAGGGAGTGGAAATGGCACTCGGCCCTCAGGTGCCCCTGCATTATTAATATACACATCTATCGCTGGTACTCACCCTCTGGCACAATACCACTGCATCCTGACCACAACTGTGCACCTTGCCAGACACACACACACACACACACCAGGATCGTTCCACAGCTGAAATTTCTCGTTATTGGAAAGCTCGATCGTAACTTTTTTCCCTGGGAAAGTCGGAAAAAAGGCCAGCGCCAAGCCATCAACGTGACGTGATGAGGTTTCAGGTTTTTTTTTGGGGGTCAGTCGAAGTGAAATTGCATTTATGCGCTCAATCACACTGTCGACCTCACAACGGACATCATTTACAGCCTCACGGGAACGGACACATGGGGAGAGCGAGCGATGGGTACAAAGCGCCAGGAAAGGGAAAACGGAGGAACAATTAGTGTCTCACTCCAGCATATGGATCAGAATCATACAAAACAGGAAACTGGTCCAGAATCTCGACCTAAATCCGCCAGAAAAAAGAGTCTTGTGGATAAAGTATGCATAGGAGAGCGCCGACGTTGACCAGTAAGATATTAAGTAGTTATGTTTGGGATTTGTACAGTGGCATGTGAGTGCAAAAACACATTAAAGCCACGGTAGGTGATTTCGGAGAAACCAGCAGCAGTATGCTAGATTTTGAAAGTATCCAACCAAAAATCCCTCCGAAGCCACACCTCCGTAACACACGAACGTTTCAATTCCCCACAAACAAAATGGACCAAAGCTGTCACCATCACTGAAAAGCTCACTCTGGTTCGACACGTGATAGTCGGAAGGTCCTGCTTTCCTCGTGTGAAGTCAGAATGTGTCGAGTGCTTACATGTCGGAGTGAAACAAAAAATAGTGAATACAAGATTCCTTCTCATAATAAACAAAATAAACAATCCACGTATGATCATACGACCCGTTAATGAAACTGTTGAAGGTCATCCCGGCTCAGGAACTCAGGTATCAAAATTATTTCTGAAGTTCCACTTGAAATTACAAGTTAAGGGGGCATTCATGTGCAACTTCCAAGTCGGCAACTCCTATTTAGCAGAATTCTGAGAGCACGTGACGTGACCCCCTTTTTATTGTCAGAGCATTCGATTTATTCATTGCTACTGGGATCTAAAGAGAATTTCAAGAAATATAAAAAAATGTTTTCTCAAAAAAAAAAACAAAAGCAAAACAAAACAAAAAAAAATCACCTACTCTGCCTTTAATATTAACTCAATAACTCAAAATGGCAGCCATGACTGAGACTGCAGTGTCTGTGAAAACCAAACATCCTGTTAGCTTGGCATTTTACTTTGCAGTATGCTGCTAAACAAACAATCTCTAAATATTTTCTACTACAGGCCTATATTGGAGATTAATAAAGAAATATGAATAAAAATATAATTTTTAAGACATTTGATTAACGCTTCATCAGTTATATAATCTATGTAGCCATTAGCAACCAAAAACTAAAGAACAAATTAGAAATGCACATATATCTACACATATATCCCTCTCATTTCCTTGTCTATATAGATCAGCTCATCTCCAAGACCTCTATAACATCATCCCCGAATCCGACATCAGGATCTGGCCAGAAACATTTCCGTTTTAATGGAGGAAATAACAAAGAAGCTGAGTGAGACTGGACACACTCACTGTTGAGACTGCAACGTTTGTAAGAGAAAATAACTTTAAAATCACAAAACACGCTGTTACATAAGATACAATGAGTTGCATCAGGGCTGTAACCTTGGAAGAGCATCACACAGCTAAACGAATATCAGCTTAGAGAAGAAAGCTTTAATCAGTGCCAAGACAGCCTGCGGGAAAAAAAATAACAGATAAGCGAATAGACTAATGGCAAGTCTGTTTCATTTTTCACGTATGATAATTGATTTTCTGACATGTAGCCGGTTCAGGACTCCATCTGTCAGTGCCAGAGGTACGGCTATAATTACACACCGATCCTCCGGGCGATAACTCCCAATGCTGACACATTGCAGAATTAGCCTGAGGTCAGGGGGGGGGGGTAAAAACTTAACAAATGAAACAGAAAACAGACACAAATTTGCGTCTCTCCAAGGAAATGTGTAACTCGTAGAATTTGGTTGATGTAACAATATGGAAGACCACCATTCAGCTTTCACAACACAACAGGATATCTATATTTCATGTTTTTGCCCTTGAGGATTCCCGTGGGTGAGAAAATAGGTCAGTAATGTGTTGAAATCCACAGTCATAAAATAGCAGGGCAGAGCAGGATGGTGTTTACATGTGGGAGTCGAGCGATTGTGCAATCATTTCCACAGTCAGTCGGGTCACCTTGCTTCAGATTTGGCAAGAACACTGACTTTTTCTGGAAAGAAAGCAAACTTATAAGGAAAGAACACTTGGAATAACATCAATTTTCCAACCAATTCCCAGCTGATAACTAAGTGTCAACTCTGTATGGGTTCCCTCCAGGTGCTCCGGTTTCCTCCCTCAGTCCAAAGACATGCAGATTAGGTCACCTGGCTACTCTAAATCACCCCCAGGTGTGAGTGTGAATGGTTGTTGGTCTGTGTTAGCCCTGTGCTGGATTAGCGACATAGACATAACTTGAAGCACTAAAACACTTCAAATGGTCTGGTTTATAGCCATGATTACTCTGTACTTTAAAGTACTCCGTGTCCTGTCGTTATATTAAAACGATCCACAATGGCAGGCTATTAACTCCTGAAGTGGGTTATTTGCTCAGAACTGCATGAAAGTGCTTTATTCTACTAATACCACAGCGATTTGTTACGGATTACAGTATTTATTTTATTGTTACATCACAGTGGGTTCCGTTCAGCTAATCTGATTGGACGAGAGGTGTTCTGAGAACTCTGATATTTACTACACTCCCCGGCTGTCTGTCAGTCTGTGCGTTACCATGGCAACACGCTACACTCTATACAGCTATTAAGGAAATGATTACCACATAACTGACTTCTCAGACACAATATGGCCAAATTTTTTATTGATTATTTCTCCGTCAAAAGAAATAGTTCCCAAAGAACAGCATTGTTGTTAAAAAGCAATTGTGCTGTTGTACTGAATATGAGCATGACTGTAATTACCTGTCATTACCTGCAATTATGCGTGATTACCTGTGATTAGCCTACCTGAAATCACAGCTTTGCCAATTATAGCACTCTAGCTTGGGCAATATTATTTAAATGTAGTACAGAAATGTCATACTTTTTATTAGTTTACAGAGACATTTCAACCAGATTACTTCCTGTTGTCACTGACGTTATAGCAGCTGTAAACAGCCATTCCCTCACCAGCCTCTAAAAATAAAATATATTTTATTTTATTAAAATTCAAAAAGCTCTCTTCAAGTTAACACAACAAAGCAAAACAAAACAAAAAAACCAAACAAAAAAACAACAACAAAAAAGCTTGTCATTTTTCAGGGAAACCACAAAAAGCATAAACTCCTCTGTCCTGAAGACGTGGGAAAGCTTCCAGTTCCAGCTTTCCCTCTGGCTGTTATACAGTGCTGACACTGGAGACTCCTTCATACAGGATACACACACACACTCCTTACAGAAAGCATCCTCTGTACAAGACCATATGAACGAGCTGTCGCTATAGAAACAATAACATATTAGAATGAGCGCATTAATATAAACCCGCGCTACTGTCAGAGCTGCTGTTAGAGCATCCATCAACACCTTCTGACCAATCAGAGTGCAGAATTCAACAGCGCTGTTGTACATCCCTGTAAGTAACATCAACATGACCCTTCTACAGAATGAGAGCTTTAGCTTTTGTAAACACACACACACACACACACACACACACACACACACACACTCACTCTTGATATGAATTTTAACAACGTGTGGATGAAAGCCGCCCACATGGCAGGAGTCTAATAGGAAACTTCAGTGAAGTGGGAACGGAGGTCTAATTTCCCGACTGCACTATGATCAGTAAGTTCAGATAAAAGAGCACGAAACTCACAAAGGACTTTGAGAAAGATTTAAAACAGGCACACTCCTGAATAAAAAGCATGTTTTCCAAAGTTTAAAGTAAAGGACTGCTCTTGAAAGATGGACTACGTGATGCACAAGTCCTCCATTTCTTAACAGGATTGAGGATCGCTTCCTGTTTGAACTCCACACAGCAGTGTAACCCAAATCCTGTCAGCAGACAAATAAAAGCAGGAGACAAGCTTGAGGTGGAAGCACAAGCACAAATCTGGATTCTGTGAGGAGTTTGGCAATTTTAAGGAGATGTGGAATAGCAAGATGGGATCTGCCACTCTTGGTTTATAAAAGAAGGAGGCCATCGCTGAAAAAATAGGAAATGAGAAACGCTCACGCACAGTTAGAGGGAGCGAGGGAGAGAGCATGAGAGAGAGAGAGAGAGAGAGAGAGAGCGAGGGAGAGAGAGAGAGAGAGAGAGAGAGTGAGAGAGAGAGCGGGCGAGCGCGAGCGAGAGCGAGAGAGCGTGCGTGC
>JAQQZX010000036.1:26116134-26126703 GCA_030068355.1 Notoglanidium maculatum
GAGAGAGAGCGAGTGAGAGAGAGAGAGTGAGAGAGAGAGAGAGAGCGAGAGGGAGGGAGAGAGTGAGAGAGAGAGAGAGAGAGAGAGAGAGAGAGAGAGAGAGAGGGAGCGGGAGGGAGAAAGAGAGAGAGAGAGAAAGGCTACATCTAACTCACTGACAGCTGAAAAAGAAAACTGGGAAACTCTCTGAGGTAATTGCACCCGACGCTTCACCCAATTTCAATGTAACAGAATCTTTAAAGTCTGCTATAAGCGCACTGCTGTGTCTTCTGTTAAACCTCTGTCTTTTCACCAATTGGACCTTCTGGAGTTTTCCGTGTTAGTGGGTGTAAAGCGTGGACACACTGCTAATGCGCTGCAGGGGAACCACTAATGATTCAGGCTTTGAGAAGTACTTCTAAGAAACTCTGGCCACTGAATATAGCAGAACCACAGTAATATATTTAGTTCCGCCGAATAACAATACACATCAGAACAACATGTAGAAGTGAGTAGAGGCTGATGGTTTCCTGCCAAACCCAAAAAGCTAACTTTAGATTGCTGAATGCAGTCGGGCTTCTCATTAGCTGAACACAAACACAGTGAAAACAGATCTGTCTGTCCAAACCTCAAATCATTTCTCTTGCCTTAACACGCTGCTAGTGCAGGGGAGTGAGTGGAGGCTCTGGGTTACTGAGCAGAAGGTTCGAGTTTCAGGCCATAGCACCAGCACCTGCCACTGTTGGGCCCTTGAGCAAGGCCCTTAACCCTTTCTGCTCCATGGAGCTGTACCTTGGCTGACCCTGCACTCTGACCTCAGCTTCCTAACAAGCTGGGAAATGTGAGGAGAGAATATAACCATACTGTAATTCACGTGTATCGAATAAAGGCTTCTTCTTCAAATATAGGTAAAGTTAGTTAACGTGGTAAATGTTATCTAGCTTGCTAGCTAGTTGGTCAGTGTTTGTTCACAGTGTTGTTGTATATATATATATATTTCTACTTACCATATACATTTAAAGGAAAAAAAACCATACATTTATAAATCCATCCTACATAAATAGATGTCTCAATAACATAAATCACATACTTTAAGCTGAATGATGTACAGTAAGCTGAAAAACGTACCGCAGCCTAGATGATGCACTGTAACATAAACTATGTACTGTAACCTGAATAGCGTCCTGCAAAAACATTGATGTAGTTCAACCTTAATTACATGCTGTAACCCAAATGATGTACAGTAACCTGAATGAAATTACTCTTACCTGAATTGTACCCTAAATTATATACTGTAATCTGAACGACGCACTGAAACTCAGATGATGTACTGTACCCTGAGTGATGTACTGTACCCTCAATGACCTACTGTAACCCAAATGCACTGTAAGCTGAATAAGGTACTGTCAGCCAAATTATTGCATTGTAACCTGAATGACATAATGTAACATTTATAACATACAGTAATGTAAATGGAATTCTGTAACCTAAATGACATACTTTTTCACATGGCTTAGAGCCCTTATTATCCAAACTTGATGAACCCCACTGAGAGTATATGTATTAACTGGGTACGTCTGCAAAACGAAATCTAAATTAATGTCAGGAAGAACTGGAGTGTCCTGAACAGAGCCCTGACCTCAACCCCACTGAACTGGAACTGGAACTGGAGCCTCCTTGACATCCCAACATCAGCACATGACCTCACTAATGCTCTTGTAGCTGAATGAACACAAATCCCCACAGCTAGTGGGAAGCCAAACAGAAGAGTGGAGCGCGTTATAACTGCGGAGGGGAATAAATCTGCAATGGGATGTTAAACAAGAACCTGGGGTGCAAATACTTTTGGCCATATAGTCTACACTTGGTACTCTTTAAGAGTTGTTGGATAATTAAGGGTTTTTATCTCAAAAAAGGATTTTGAATAGGAAAAGACTTTCTAGTAGGTTTATACAGAGAACCTTTAAGGCTTCACCAAAACAGATGACTGAAGAACCCTTAAAGGTTCTAATTAGAAAATTCTTCGAAAAAATGGTTCCTTAATGGAACATTGGATAATTAAGGATTCTTAGCTTCCAAAATTACTCTACTTATAACTCTTAAAAACAACCGAAAAACCTTTTTACATGCATTAGACTTATCACCTTAAAGGGTTCCTCAGGAAGAACAACTGAAAACCCTTAAGGGTTCTCCAAATGATTAGTTACGAGTTCATTGAAAATGGGAAAATGATATCTTTATGAATGGTTTTTGGAACCCATTCTGATAAGAACGCACTTTGTCATAGGGTCCTACACAAGAGTGTACGTAAAATTCATATAAATCTGCAACGACAAAAATGAGATTTTAGAGATCAGCAGTAAAAAGCAGTGTGTTTCTGTGGAAATCAGAGAACCTGGTGAGTCAGGAGGGTGTCAGTCATATGGGACAGGTTTCACATCCCCCCTCATGTGGAAGGAAACAAATCAGTGCAACAGTGTGATGGATCCATTAGCATATGAACAGAGGTGTTTTATATATATATATATATATATATATATATATACAATTTTTTTTTTTTTTTTTTTTTTTTACAGTGTAAGGTGAGATTGCATGCACTGATTCAAGAAAAAGTGCATGTGAGTACATTTCTTATAGTGAAGAAAAATTTATGTAAAATGTTGGATTGGAGAAAGGCAGTGATTAACAGCGGAACAGTGGCTGTAGGTGGCAGTTGAAGGAAATGGCAATATTAATCTGTTCGAAGGTTTGTGGATAGGTGAAACGTCATGTGAAGTATTTATTTAAAAAAAAAAAAGAAAAATACTACAGCTACTCATAGAAAATCACCTCATTATGTAAAACTAAATCCACACTTTTTTAGAACATTTTAATTTTCTCTTATATTTATGCGCATAAAGTTAGTAGCTAACCTCAGTTTGTCTGGAACATGTACACTTTTAGTAGAATTGGGCATCAGGGCACTGGGTGTAAAGAACTTGTCTCTTCACACTCTTCAATACATTCATTGTAGAAGGTATCATTCTTTTCCTCCTGACCTTAATTACCTCAGAGAGCCCTGGTGAAAATGCTTTAGCAAGGATGAGAGGAAGCTGCAGTGAATAGGACCTGTGCTCCACAAAGCTTTCCATTACACCCAGACCAAGCCTGAGCTGAACAGAGTGCTGGGGTTAAAGAACAATATCCCGACCACTCCAAGCCCAATGTACTCAAACCTCTCGCCGCTATCATTATGAGGATCAATGGGGTCATTCTGATGCTAATAACTATCATTACCCGCTTCTCTCCTACTGCGCAAATCGGCTTTATCTATAGATACAGACCTAATTAAATTTCACCAATCTGAAAAAAGTGCTCGTGTGAAAATAAGGTCAATAAGAAATTGTGAGATAAAGACACGGAGGCTTTTAGTCACTTCCTGTGAGTGTATTAGTAATAAAGATGATAAGATGTGAATATCTGAATTGTGCACCCACCAACAACATGAAAGATAAATATACATATGAATTATTATTGTTTGATAGAGTGTGTCAAAATGACAGGGTATTAACTAAGGAATCTGACTTATTAAGTGAAAACAATGAAATATTAAATTAAAGACATCAAGATATTAACTGACAATTATATGTTTTGTCAAAATAATGAGATAATATGCTGAAATTGCAAAATACAGACTGGAATGAACTCAAAATAATAATAATAATAATAATAATAATAATAATGTAAACCTAATCTCATATTTGATAATATTAAATAAATTAGTTCTACTGATAAATTGTGAGGTGTTAAATATTTACTTGAGATAAATAGCAAAAAAATAAGATTAACGAGAAATAATAAATTAATTAATTATTATTAATTAATAATTAATTGACACGTCAGCACCGGAGGGCGCTCTTGGGACTCGCTTGCTTTCGGGGATCACCTGAACTACACTTCCCATCAGCCCCTGCACCTCGCAGGTCCCTGATTTGTGTCACCTGTTTTGAGTTTGTTTGTTATCACAGCCCCGGTATTTAAGTGCTCCCTATTCCTTTTTCTCCTTGTGAAATATTAGCTTAATTCCACCCTTAGTTTCAAGCCTGAGTTTTTGCCACAGCCTTAGTTTTTTATGTTTGCCGAGTGTTTTTGACCCCTGCCTGTTTTTTAACCTTGCCTTTTGCTTCATGTGTTTCAGACTCTGTCTGCCTGTCAGTTTAAATAAAATTTCCCTGCAATTACATCCGCTGCCTTCTGTCAGGTAAGCAGGCAGGCAAAGGATGTAAATGCAAACGGGAGCTTTATTAAAGCGGGCAGGCAGGCAAACAGTCCAAAACATGTAGGCGAAGGCAAGGCCCCAAACCAGGCAATGGTCAAAAAACAGGTATGTCAAAGGCTAGGTAAGAGGCGGGGTCACAGTCCAGCAACAGTGATCAAAAACCAGAATACATGAGAGCAAGGACAAAGGCTTGGTGCGCACATGGAACACAATACAACACTTCACGATAGGAAGCAATGGACCTTAAACAGTGCGGCTGTGAGCACAAACTTAAAACAGGTGCCATTAATAATCTATTTTATTGGATTGTAACTGGGGAAGTGCCCAATCTTCAAGTATTCAAGATAGGAACTCGAATGGATAATAAATTTAAAATTATGACCCGTTCTACTGCCAGCGTATGTCTACGACGTCTAAGACACGGCTACGTGCTTGAGATTATGCACCTGTTAGAAATGGGTGTGGCTGAAACACCTGAAGTCAGTATTGAACACATTTTTACAACTTGTCGAGACAAGAGACAACAAATCAACAAGAAGACACAAACAAATGTCTTTTTGATAAATAACCCACTACAACCACCCTGTTTGGACAGCAAATGGTACTTTGTTTTTATGGACTACTAAAGCCACTCTGCTGTGCCACACCTCCATGCCAGTGATTATTTTATTATACTATCACATACATATGCAGCAAGAATATAATGACATTTCTTAAACGCAAGTTGTAATTAAAACTTGATTAAAAACACTAAAGTCATTTCGCATGTTTTTATTAATTCCCTGTAATTAAGCTTCAGAGTGTGCCAGAGTGCAAAGTGTGAGTGAACCACGGGCTTCATCTCATCCCGTTTCCCAAAACACCCTGCCCACCTGCTCACGCGCTTGTGTGTCAATTCTCATCAGGCACCTTCATTAGCTAATTTATTTCGATCCTGCCCTGCCTCCTTAATAAACCTACACATAATCTATTGTGACAGAATAATAAAGCATGTAAAAAAAAGCTGCAATTAGGTTTATAGGCTGTAGAGATAGATGGGCAATTACGCCCCTGTGGAAGCCCTTATCAACTTCACGATGCCACCCGTTCCATCTACCTGCCATCTCTCTCATAAATTATGCTTACTTTAAGCAGGAACAGGACCGTGCTATGCTTCAACTGGGTCGTGTGACATGTTACCCCAAACCCCACTGCAGCAAGTCACTGCAAAGTTTGGAAATATCACCGCAGTATGTATGAGACAGACTGTAAAATACACTACAGTAGACGTGCCAGAGAGGAAGTCACTTTTTTGAGCACTTGCAGACTTTTTTATATATCGCCTTTAAAAGGCCAGGCACATCTTCAGGGATTTAACAAGGCCTGTAAACCCACTGGGACGCACTTTGATGATGTTCCCAATCAGGAGGTTGTCAGATTGCATCGGAGCAGCCTTCAAAGTATATGTCTGCTGTAACATAGAGCTCGAGTCCACTAATAATTCTTGAAACCAGCATCCGGTCGAAGAAATAAAAAGGTCAGATGAAAGCAATCCGTGAGCCGAAGTACCGAATACGATATGAAGTCACTAGGTATTGATCGTTAAAGACCAACCAAGGACTACACCTGATTGGTCTTCAGAAACATGCATTTCTTTCATTTCATTTTCAGACACGAGGTAATTTTACGGTACCTTCAGAGTTGACACAGGCCACAGTTTGAGTTCTGCTGCCAGACCCGCAAGTCCCCTCGTTAGGCATGCACACTCCCTCATCCTCAACCAGCCACTGGAAACACACAGGATCCTCACAGGGAATGAACTCCACCGAGTGACCACAGTCCTTTGAGCTTCCAGATCCTTCTCCCAGAACTCGCCTTCTCCTCTCTCTGTAGCCTAAGGAGAACCACACACAAGTAGGTTACAAAAAGCCAGAGTGATGTTTGTGTGAGAAAGAAGAAATGATTTAGGACACCATAACCAGCTAGGTCTTTGTTTGACAGAAAGATCCTCCTCTTGAATAGTGCCGTCCTGACATCTCCTGACATCCTAATATTGTACAACCACCTCAAACAGGAGTATTTCCACCCCTCTGCAATTTGACAACTTGCACATCTAGTTTCAGATTAATTAAGAGTAAAAACATCCTCATCAATCATAGGTACAGAATTCAGAAGATTTACATTGAAGGTTACAGCCTTTCATGAGGTTCATTAAGAAACAGCCATTCAAGCAAGCAATGTTTTCATCTAACACTCTTCAGTCTGTCATGAATATTTCATAATTTGGATGCTGTTCAAACAGTCTGCTCTGGACATTTGCCAAAAGTACCGCATTATGCCTATTAGAACCTAAATCTAGTGGGATTCTAGCACTCCAACTACTGCAGGACCACTTGGCATCCAACTAAGTTGAATTTAAGTGGTGTATTATAAACATGTGTATTATTATAACTTCCTGCAGTGCAAATGGGCTAAAAGGGATCGCCGTCTAACATTTTACCTCAAAGTTGGCAACAATCCAAGTGTTCTGATTAGACTCCTATATCCCATCAGCCCAGTATGCCTAATGTTAGAAAATTCAGTTTTGGGGTTGTTGGATAAAAGCTGTTGAAGGTATCGACTGCCTCAGGTGCCTTTCCTTCTATATTACACCTGGGACCCTTTAAACTACAGGTTCACTCGACAGCCACTTTACTTTACTCAGAAATGCCTTTTAAACAACACACATAAAATGCTGGGTTATTTTCACTACCCATACCCTATGTAGAGAATATGGGGTTAGTAGCATTTGTGTAACCCAGGACGATAGATCACATGACTCAGGTGCAAATTTATCTGTGGGTTTATGATCTTTTGTTTCTAAATGAGCCCTTTTACCCCAACTCACTGCTACTAAGCACCTAGCTCCAGCTCCAGTGGCAAAACCTGTACAGATAGAAACAGCAAAATACTGCCCTATAATATAGGAATAATGTTATAAAATGTTTAGCTAGTTAACATTAGCTTAGCTGAATATGCTATGCCATGTATTTTAAGTTAAGAACTTTAACTCATGAGTTTAGCACAGGACCTATAAGACAAGAACCCTTAAACCAAGAAGTTTAGCCTAAGATCTTTAGTACAGGACCTTTAACACCAGAACCCAGATTGTGGGTTACTGAGTGCCCACCTGCATACCTCTTTTTATCTATCTGTCCATTTTTTCTTATAGACTTTGAGTAGGAATATTTTCAGTTCCTCCAACCTCCAAACTTACTAGACATGTTCTGGGTAATACTACACGGAACTCTACCACATTTCATCCCTCTATCACGCATGCTTTCTATGTTTTTCAGCCCTTGCTTTTCTCCCATTGACTTCAATTCATTTTTTCAAGGACTAGCTGCTCCTAGAGGTTTTGTGCTAGAAATGTCTTTCCAACTGGATAATGTTTGGCCCATTGAGCAGAAGTGTGCTTGTATTTTTCTTTTTTGATATTCCACTCGCATCCCTCTTTTTTATCTTCGATTCATCATTTTTTTCCCCATAGAGCACAAATGGGAAATTTTTCAAACTACTCCCATATAGACGATGTTCAAAATAGCACCTCCAAACATACTAGATGTGGGCTCTGCAAGGCTACAAAGCATTCTACTGCTTTTCATCCCTCTATCACTCCTGCTTTCTGATTTTTCATCCCTCGTTTTTCTCCCATTGACTTCAATTCATTTTTCAAGACCTAACTACTCCTAGAGGGTAAAAGCTAGAACCACCCAAGTTGGTAAATACCTTTAAGTTGTTGTACCATACATAAATATGGTGTAACTTTTTGCTCTGCTATATTTTCTTTCTTTTTTTCATCCCTCCATCCTTCCATTAGAACCCACTGATTTTACTACTCCTACATCTTTAAGATAGAGTCACAGCATTTGGTATATAGATTCAACTGCGATCTATTTCATTTCTTTATCACTCACTCACTCACTCACTCACTCTGCCTATCTATTTATCTATCTATCTATCTATTTTTCTATCTATCTTGAATTTTCCATTTATTTATTTAGCTTTGCAAACAATAATACTTTCTTCAGGAAATGCAAATCTAGTTTTTATACTATGCTACAGAAACAGTTGATTGATTTATGGTTACACAACCATTGTACTTTATACCTAACATTCACCCCAAGCTTTTGTTCCTATTCCTCTCTTTTTTCAGAGATTTAAGACTATATTTAAGAGCAATTCTCCGATGCTTTATACACGCCAGCCCTGGTTTTCCCCATAGTTGAAGGCTGGCTACTCATAGTGAATAGAAACAATACCAGTTTTACAATAACATCATTACAACATATGAAATAAAATCCCCTTCTGAGATACAACATTATTTGATGGAACAGAAATCGTTATTATTAACTGCAAACCCTAAAGCAGGGCAGCTTACGGGTGTTTATCGAAAGCCTGGTTTGTTTCCTCTGTCTTCCTCACTTCACCTCTTTCCCTCTCTGCTTTGCTCATTGCTTTTCCGTGTCAGTGTGCGGTGTTTTGTGCCTGCGGCCGTCTCTCTCCCACGCTTCCTGACTCCACAGTCCTGGGAAAATCAGCAAGTCGACTGTGCCAGAGATCTAAGTCTTTGAAATAATCAGAACAGCCTGCAGCCCTGTTGCACTGGAAGCCCTCTAATACATCAAGGTTGTGCATCAGGTGTGGGGCTGAGAATCACAAGTAGGTAACACCCACCTCTTATTTACTTCAACAAACTCAGAAGGAGACCAGACCACAGGAATTCAGTCTACAGTAACTTGGCCATGGATATGAATATATATTCATATTATATATATATGGAGTCCTGTGCATGGCTGGAGTATATTCTTTTTCTTCTTTTTTTTATCTGACCATATCTAGAGCTCTTACATCAACTTATATATGGCCTCCTAGCTCATTACTAAACCTTCGGCGAGGTTAAAAGTGAAAAAAAAGCAGGAATATATGCAATTAAATCGAGTTCAGTGGTGATTTCCTTTAGTTGGAAGTGCCATTGTGTTTCACTATTACAATTACTAATATGCATATATGGGAAAAGTATTTTAGGACATGCGAGACCCAGCTAAACCTGTGTGCATGTTTCAGATACATCATTTAAAACATTAATAAAACTGCAGTTATGCAGTCATGAAGTATATGCAGTTATGAATATATCCCTGCAATATAACCATTAAAATACTTTAAAATTGTATTATTTTTGCATTTCTGTTGTTATTCATGCTTGGAACATCCTTTTCCATTGCTACGGGAAATGTTTTATTCAACCTTGTTACCTGACTGCATTCACCTTTTTTTAAATATTACAATATTGCACAGGTAAAATGCACAAAAATAAGTTACATCATCTGTGTGAAGAAGAAAAACAAGACCTGTCCTTTTTTGTCTTATTTTTTGTGATATCACTAAAGAGGTCACTGGAAAGTATAACCCTTTCACTCTAATTATATTACAGCTTGAAAGAATATTACTAAATGCTTAGAGTGTCCTGATGACATCACCATGGATGCTCATTTACATGATGTGTAATTCTATGTTTAAGGGCAGAATGCAGCTGTTTTTAGCAAAGGCACTTTATACGTATGAGATATTGTTGTCTGTGACTGGTTTGCACGTTTTCTAATGATAAATACCTTACATTTCAGATTCAATTTGTTAAAACATGCACACACACACACACACACACACACACACACACACACACACACACACAAACTTACTGAATGATGACTTGACCTACATTAACAGCTACAAATACACACAAATTCATACCTATACATACATTGTTCCTACAAGCAGTCCTGCCTCCAGAGACACACACACACACACACCCACACACACCCACACACACCCACCCACACACACACACCCACACACACAATTACAAAGAGCACTTCAGAATCGGCATCAGAATCGATGCGAGTACCTGACAAACTGGAGAAAGTAAATGCACGGCTACACACATCTATAATTAAAAAGTGCAGCACTACTATCAAATTTATTCACGAGGAAAGAGCAGCAGAGAGGCGACAGTCACGCATCACTTCCTCTGTCCTTCTCTTTGTCATTCCTGCACTCATTACTGCCAGAGAGAACCTGCTTTTCAGAGTGTACACACCTCTATTCACCTGAGTACTCGAACTGAGAGAGAAAAAAAAATCTAAAACATGGTGCAAATGTGCACAAAGCAGCTGAAGCAAATGGACAAGCTGTATTAATGGTTACATCTCTCAGTGTGTTGTATGTGTGTGTGTGTGAGAGTGTGTGTGTGTGTGTGTGAGTGTGTGTGTGTGTGTGTGTGTGTGTGTGTGTGTGTGTGTGTGTGTGTGTGTGTG
>JAQQZX010000036.1:26152366-26169123 GCA_030068355.1 Notoglanidium maculatum
GGCACCCTGGGTGACCCGGGGATCGAACCCAGGACCTTCTTGCTGTGAGGCGACAGTGCTAACCACCACACCACTGTTGCCGAAAATAAATAATAAATAAATAAATAAAAATAAATAAACGAAAAAATCATGATGCTAGTAACATAAATGTTATACCTACAACAGGTTAATTTTAAGGACTAATTAATATTTTCTTTCAGCAAGGTATGTAAACTTCTTGTCGCTGATGAGTAAAACAAAATAATAATAAAAACCAGACATTTTCTTACATTGTCCATATTTTTTGACCAAAACCAATTGAGCACATGTTCACTCATACACCTGAACTTCCATGAGAAGAAGCCGAAGTCATCAGAACAACTCAGACTAAATAAAGTTCATTGCTCTGATAAACTAACATTCAGCTCCATTATCCACACCCAAAGATTCCGTTAGCCAATCAGAGCAAAGCTATTTACATATTTAAATTTAAAGACATGCACCCAAAATCAGCCTGTTGTATCCTGTAGGGTTTTCATATGCTAAAACAGCACGAGAACCAAGGCATTTTTTTTACAAAAAAATAAACACCTCACAGTCTGTACTATAAAGTAATTGAAAAGTGTACGGCATGTCTGATTTAAAAAGCTGGTTAAATCTCTTCCATGAGTTTTTGCTCTCAAGACACAAATCTACACCACTAATGACCTGGAATGAGCTCCGGTGTGGAAGCTTAACCATTACAATGATTCACCTTTAAAAAAATGAATTGCTATAATATAGCTATTGTTATAATATATAAAATATAATCGTTAAGGTACTACAGCTGTAAAAGAGGGGAAAAAAGCTGTTTATTCTGTTATATGCGTTCATGAAATACACATCATATATTTTTCTTCCAAATAAACATCACATTTTACCAGTAAATATTTTTTTTTTTAACGTATACACTGAGTAAAAAATCTGAAACATTTAAGTTTGTGTTAACACTCAGATGTAAAATATTTCATGTTGATATATTATTTTTTAACAAAATATAGCAATATCCTTGACATAAAAATACAGTTTATGATTATTGTATGATTTCAAAGGTAATACAATAATTAAAATAATTTTTTTATCCTCCCAAAAATTCAAGTTTTATATAAGACAAGGAGCTCACTGGAGTCCAGCACAAAACTATTTATATTTAATTTGGAAATTTGTCTTAGTGGAATTGGAGATAATTGATGTCTAAGGTCTCCCTAAAATCTTTGGGCAGTTCTTAGCTTCTAAATAGGTTCGACCTGACAATTAAAGAACCCTTAAGAGTTATAGACTGAATGTTTCAGTGTGTAATAGTGCTCAGATGTCACAGTGGTGCAGGAAGTAACATCATCAGAACATTAAACATCTTTTCACCACTTCAACTGCTGCCTTTATTATTTCTCCTCACTGTTGTTTCATTTCATTTATAAACATATAGTTTGATATTCCTTTTTAGACCACCAGCAATGCTGGAATTTTAAATAACAAATCACATAATCAACTTGAATTTTATTGGTCTCTAACAACAATGCGAGTTATCTGACGCTAATTAGGAAATTGAGCTTCTGCTGGTTTGAGGAAACACACGTGGGTTTATTAAGAGTACATAAATTACGCTAAAGTGGATAGTGAGATGAGATGAGCATGATATGGAGTTAATAAGAAAACATTTTCATCTATTAGCTTAGGAAACATTAGAGAAGTGTGTGTGTGTGTGTGTGTGTGTGTGTGTGTGTGTGTGTGTGTGTGTGTGTGAGAGAGGTAGATTGTGTTGATGTGTTTTAACTTGATTATATACCACTCCTGTTAAAGTTTCTCACAGAACACCTCTGAGCAGAGTTACATCTTTCTAAAAAGAGTAAATGCTTTATAATGAAATTACCTGAAGCAAGGAGTACACCCCTCAATTTAGGAATTCTAGACAGACAGACGGACAGATGCTTTATGATGTTGTGTAGTTTGTTAAAATGAATCAGCGCTCACCTACCTGCAGTTACTTATCAAGCCTAGGTTAGTACTATATTCCCTCTGAGCCACAAGCATGGCTCCACCTGACCCACTATCCAACAAGGCACAAGAAAGGCATCTATCTCTAAAGATCTTCATTAAGAGCCTGTGTCCACCAACAGCAGATATGAAGTTCAGCGTTGACCACGCTCAGTGTCCTCGGTGCAAGAATCGCCCTCAGCCTTCAGCTTTTCCCCCCACTGCACTCAGGGCACTTTCTGCTGAAAATACTTCAACTTCTGGAACACCGCAAACCTGTCAGCGTCACTTCTCTCTCATTATAGCAACACTGTCAACACTGGCAGAGGAGAAACTGATCCTGGCTGTTTCTTTGCTCTACTATCTTTTACATTAAACCGCTGTGTGGCAGGGTTTGGGCCTTACAAGAGCAAAATCATCTGCTAAATGTTGTACATCTGAATTTAAATCAATTCTGAAGTCATAATTAAAAAAAACATGAGACAGATACATCATTTATTTTCCTTCCTCTTTTCCTGATGCTTTATTTAAACCTTCAAGCTCTCGTTGAGGTGACTCTCCTGTCCACTGGGAAAAACTCCAACAGTGAGGTCTCCTGCCTGCGACTAACGAGTATCCCCATATCCAACTGAGCCGCACCTCAGACAGTGAGGCACAGACCACCCCTAACCAAGACGTTTGGCACTACAGTCATTATCATTGGTGGATATAAAGCTGATTATATCTTGTCCATTCCTTTCCATCTCACACACTAGGCTCTTTTCCACACATGATCCCAGAGACAGTTTTCCTTGCAAGTGTCTAGTCCAGTGTCAGACTGTCCATCACATGCCAACTGCCTGACCAGCACTGCACTGGAACCCCAACCCTTCATCCTGAAGTTGGTAAGACCGCAAAATTTTGTCATTTTGGGCTGAACTTCACCAGGTTACTTGTGGGCACCAGACTCTCACCAGGATACACTCCATCTTTATACAGTGCATCCAGAAAGTATTCCCAGTGCATCACTTTTTCCACATTTTGTTATGTTACAGCCTTATTCCAAAATGGATTAAATTCATTTCTTTCCTCAGAATTCTACACACAACACCCCATAGTGAAAATAGTTTACTTGAGATTTTTTCAAATTTATTAAAAATAAAAAAAACTGAGAAAGCACATGTACATAAGTATTCTGAGGAAAATAATGAAATTAATCCATTTTGGAATAAGGCTGTAACAACAAAATGTGGAAAAAGTGATGCGCTGTGAATACTTTCCGGATGCACTGTATATATGTTTATTGTGCGGCGGTCATTGTATCGTTCTTGGCCTGACCTCTGTCTGCGGTTCATCAAAATCTACAAGCTCTTTACTACAACAAGGTCTCCATCCATGCAGAGGCTGATCGGTAATAAAAGTAAGATCTATTCTTGTATTTTTTTTAACCACTAGACTCTTAGGTGCCAGACATTTTTACTTCACAGATATCAGATAACTGTAACAGCTGCTTCCTGGAAATGATAGCGGTGAGGAACCTGGAGTGGAGTAATTGTAAAAAAGGAGGAGTTAGAATGAAGCCATTGTCAAGTAATGATTTCAGGATATATTTCATCAAATCAGCTCCGCTTTTTCACTTTGAAAACCTAGATGTCACTTATTAGATTTCATGTTAGGTTAGTGGTTAAAAAAACAACAAAAAAACCCAGCTATAATAATAATAATAATAATAATAATAATAATAATAATAATAATAATAATAATAATAATTCTGGCCTTGTACTTTGTTATTACTTAATTACTAAATTACTAAATTAACCACAAAGAGAATAGTGTTGGTGCTGATATCAGGTGTTAGCCATTAACAAACCACAATAATTAACACTCTTCCATCGTTTCCTGTGAAAAGAATGAAGGCAACCAGCTGCCTGGGCAGCCTTCTGTTTATATCACAAGGATCCCTCACAAAGCTGCTTCTCTCTTAAATAATAGATTCTTGAATAAAAGACTCAGATGTTTGATCCTTGCTCCAAAACAACATCTACACTCCAAAACAACGAGCACAATGCCCACATGAGTCTCATCAGCTTTTCAAATAAGCTATAAAGTCGCTATAAAGCTATAAAGATGATCCCTCATGCTCAGGCTATTCCACCCGTCCCTCTCATACAAAAACATCAAAACATGTTGGTGTCAGAGACAAATCTGGTTTTACTCCCAAATCAACACATCCCACTGAAGACACCATATTATTAGCTAACAACGTAATGGATCGTACGTATGCCTGTAATAAGTATATAACTAATTCACAGCTCACAACAGGAAATGGAGAGGAAAGCTCGCAACATGAAAGGGCAGGAGTCGATAGTTCTCAGAGGAACCATTTGTAAAGTAAGGCTATGTGTCTGCTTCGCCTGGAGCCATCATTATCCCTAATTTGAGCAAAATCCATACAAAAAGCAAAACAGAAAAAAAGGCCATGACGGCGGCTCGACTTTCAAACTCATTTTAGCAAAGCAACCACAGCAAATAAACAGTACCGGGTACAAAATGGAAGAGCTGAAAATTAACCGTACACAATGGTCCATGGTTGCTATGGTCAACTGTAAACAGTGTAACATTGATGGAGTTTGAATAAACAACACTATGGTCACCAAAAAACACAGCGATGGCTGAAGATGAGTAAGAAAAGTAAATTAATAGACTCAGTTGTGGTTGGTAAATGCTGGGTGGGGTGTGTGTGTGTGTGTATGTGGGGATGTAAATAAATTTATTGTAAATATGCACATTTATTTAGTTCTGTTGATGTTTCTCCAGTCGGTAATGAAAAGCAAGCACGTGGGTGTTTATGCAGTTAGAATAGTAGACCTGATTTTTATAACCTTAGTTAGCTACATGGTAGCAATGTTGACACCTTTATAGCCAATTCTGTTATTTTGATGTTCTCAACGCTCTCTCTCAAGTCACCTTGAATGCTACAGGGGTTTCAATGAGATTAGCCAGGCCTGCTCCCTAAATCCTGTTCTGTTACACATCTTTTCAGTCAGGAACCTCAGATATACACTTTCCTACTGAATAATCTGGATTTAAGCTTTTGAAAAGACGATCCCTGCTTCATCCCACAGCCATTTTGTTTACTGTGAACAAGGCTGAACATGAATTAATGCAAATCCCAGTCACGCTTTAGCAGAAACCTCACCTCAGCATGGAGTTCTTTCCATCACTGGCCATGCAGCGAACCTGCCGTGTCTGGTAGCCGATCTCCACATCCCATACCCTGGATGCCTGGTAGTATTGATGCTGGGGTTGATGATGGTGTCGCTGAAGGTGGTTTTGTGAATGGTGATTGTATTGGTAGGTATGGTTTTGATGAAGTTGGTGTTGGTTTTGGTCTTGAAATTGGTCTTGGTCTTGATCAAGTTGGTGTTGGTTTTGTTCATTCATTTGTTGGGTTTGGTCTTGATAAAGTTGCTGATCTTGCTGATGTTGATTCTGGTATAGTTGATTTTGGGGATAGTTTGTGTCATGAAATTGCTGTTGGAATTGTTGGTGGTTTTGGTCTAGATGTTGGTGTTGGTGATAATGTTGCCACTGGGTTTGTTGAGTGATTTGTTGACTTTGGTATGGATAAACTTGTTGATGATGGTGAAATTGATCTTGCTGAAATTGGTGTTGGTGGTTTGTGTGTTGAAACTGCTCCTGGCGTTGGTGAATGTAGGTTTGGCCATGAAGAAGTTGGTCTTGGTTTTGATAATGTTGCTGTTGGCTTTGTTGATGGATTTCGTGGGGTTGATCTCGATAAGCGTGTTGATGATGTTGATTTTGAACTTGATGGTGTTGATGAGCATGGTATGAATGTTGGTATCGGCCACCTTGAACATGTCTCTTCACCATATTCCTCTCCTTATCACCAAAATCCAGGGTTGTCCTTCCATTCATCAACACATCTTTGTGCTGTGGAAGTCTACACTCACTCCACGCTCCCACCTTCAGGCTGTACAGATTCCTGTCCTCGCCTATCGGACACGGCAACATGTGTTCACACGGCTGTGTTTCGCTCAGATTCGGACATCCGGCCCCACCGTACGCTGGTGCTGCTAGAACGTGGCGTGTCCGGTGCCTCAATCCAATCCCGCACATCCCGCTACAGCGTGACCATGCAGAGAAATCAGACACCACGCAGTCCAGAGGGCACGGGATCAGACACGCCTGTTCCAGAGGCGGCCTAGGAGAGAAGAACTCGCAGATCCGATCAGATACAGAGGTGCCGTTTAACACACGGACGCAGCGAACAGAACGTCTTTGAATGCCGTGCTGGGCCGTGATGCACTCGGACGCCAGGGGTCGTGTCCTCAGCTCAATAGAGTTCAGAGTGAGAGAGCAGGAGCTCCACTCGGACACATCCCATTCGAACAGGTCCTGATGCCACTCGCACACTTTGAAGCAGGGCCTCTGAGTGTCAGGCCTGATGGAGTGTTGGCAGTTTGAGTGATGTGTGTGCCAGCCGTCTGAGTGAACACACCACACACTGCGGGACTGAACACCGCTGGAACCACATTCTTCTCCTTTACACCGGCCCCATTGACCTGCACAGACACAAAGAGACACTACTCAATGCCCACTCAAAAACACACCGACACACACACTTATAACCTAAAACAAAATTAGTATCATTCATCATGATAATAATGTGTAATCTTGTGGAGAAAGAAAGAAGTAATTGGTTACAGATTGTTCATTACTTTGCACACAAGTTTGCAAACATTTGTTACACCACAAAAGGAACAGTTTAAAAATAATAATGGTACACAGTATCCCTTTACCCTAAATCAGGCATGTTCTGGGGGGTTTTCTGTCGTAAAAATTGTCTAGGCTTTTCTGCGAACAGAAACATTTATAGCTGTAGCAATGAATGATGAACTTTTATGTATTTCTAATTCTTGTTTTTACTCCACCCCTTCTTTTGATTGACAGCCTGCAAAGGTTCAAGCATTACTCAAGATGGTTCGTACTGAAGCATGAAGCATTCTCAGCTCTTTGACAGAGCAATGAAGGTGAACAGCCCTCCTCGTCATGTTGTCTGTCTTCAAAGGTCAGGCCGCTTATCAAGCAAATGAAAAGGTAAAGGTAAAGGCATTAGGGAGGCCAGCCTGAATCGTTCTAATAAGTGCACAGTGCTCAGCGGGTATTAAAGTGCCGTTTTTTGTTTGAGTGCATAGTAGTTGACTTGTACGTTCAGCCATCAAGGCTAAATTACAGTCATCTGTCACTCAAGCCACAAGTGCGCAGTATTAAAGATGCTAAATGTCAGATCAGCACGTATTTACACCTTCCTGTTCAAGGGAAGAAAAAGTCCAAGTGACAAAACTAACATGGGGAATTAGATTTAAATACACATCTGTAATGCTGACAGCACCTCAGACGATAAAATAATCAGATCCAGACTCTTAAGGAGTAAGAAGATTCTCAAGAAGTCTAAAACAACTGATTACTGATTAAAAAATGTTAAATAATCAACAGTCTTAATAATGCTGGAATAATATAGTACATCTCATTGAGGCTGAAGGCTAAAGTAAACAAGCTAATATTCATAAATCTAAAAAATATATATATATTACTACAGGGTCAGAAAGCTAAAATAATCCAAAAAGCTGCAATTATCGAATATATATTTGCAAGGCTAAAATAATCAATCACAGCTAATAGAAGATTGATACATTTGGGGGAAAAACTCAGCTACAGCTCCAAAGAGCAAAATAGTAACAGCTTTAATAATGGAATATAGCTTTGAATTCCTTACTGCAACATGTTATTGGTGTAAACTTTAAAGCTTTAACACTTAATATTTAACATTTACAACCTCCAAACGCGAACACCTGAAGAGAACGAGCTGATTCAGGAGGAAAATACAGATGGATGAATAAATACACTAGCGAATAAATATTATTTATCATCTACATATGGAACATTTCATTTAAAACATCTTGATCTGAATTAAAGCGATGCCTTTTCTGTAATAAAATAAATCTGAGCAGCTCTTCCTTAAGTAATTCTCCACACATAGAGATGCCAATGCAGCTGTTCATCAATACTGACAGAGATATGAACCACATCTGTGTCCCAGAGAACATTCACCTTAAACAGACACTGACACACACACACACACACACACACACACACACACACACACACGCACACAGCTGTATAATTCATTTCACTGAGCTTGGCAGAAACAAGGAGAATTATGAAGAGCAGATAAAACACCTGGAATCAATAAAAACACCTGGACTACATTCTCAGCTCTGTATTTTCAAGAAGCCACTGGAGATGTGAGCGCCGAGTTCCTCTTCAACCAAAATCCAAAACATAAGATGATCAGAGTTCAAATGCTTTTTTATATTCTTTTTACTTGCTTTACTTTCATACTTCAATCATATGAAACAGAAATAGTTAATTGTTCCTAAAACAAACAATACAATTCCAACCAATTGGCAACAGGGGGCGTATTCCAGCCAATCACAGGACAGGGAGAAGGGGAGGGAGGAGATGGGGGTGTCCTTGCTCGTGTTGTCTTGGCATTGTGCGTCTGTGAAATTGGGGGCGGAGCTTCTGAAATATCAACAGAATCTTTTTCCAGAATCGACGACTCCTCCTTTAATATACAAGAAAAATGTAGTTTGCAAATTGCTGCGTTATTGGAGGGAAAAAAGCTCGGGGGATGTACTGTTATAGAAACTTTAATTATTTTCCTCTAACAGAACCACACTAAGTGATTTATTCCTCATGCAATTATTTCTTACTCATAGTTAATCCAAAAAAAATAATCAGAGAAATCAATCATCAATGTGAATTCTAAGCTTTGTAGCCTTTCACTTGATCCTGGATTTCAGGAGGAGATACAATCATATAAAATCTAAGATAAAAGGTTGGTTATAGTGATATGATGCAGTGTTGTTATTTAATAAGAATTATTTGTTGAGAGAATTACTTTTTTTGCCAGGAAATGAAGACGAGGCAATCGTGTCATCTTCCTTCTGAAATTGTTTCAAAATAAATGTTAAAAGTCAAAACGTTGAGCAGATCTGTAGCGGAGTTTGTGTTGAGGAGCGGTAAGTGGAGATGTGATGTCTTTAAGCTTATTTGCTCAACACAAAGACTCCCAGATCAGCTACAGAGCATCAGGTATATATCCTGTACACTTTTCTGGTCATACACTTCAGGATCATGAGAGCTGCAGAAGATGCTGCATGAGCAGTCGAGTGTGTAGTGGTGGTACGGTGAAGGAGTGTGTAAGAGTCGAGACACAGCCTTAATCCTACACTTATAATGTGTCTGAATGTTTAATAAAGGGCGCCTGAGCAAAAAAATCCACTTATGCTGCTAAAGCCCAGACTTGACCTGCACACTCGGAGGCTTTAACGCTGAACGTGTTCAATGAATTCTGGCTCTTGGCACTAATCTCCATTTATTAATTTAATTTACAGCGAATCACGACACACCACACATCGGCAGACAACGATAATGCGCCAACGATTTCCCACCATAAAGCAAACACATTCAGCGTGGTGTGTGAGCGAGAGCGAGAGAACACGCGAGAGAGAGAGAGGAAGAGAGAAAGCATCCCAACACACTCGGCTGAGCTCAAACGCCTCCCTGAGAGTAAATTGCATCTCCTCTGTAGAGTAAAAAGGCTCTTGACATGAAAATCCACAGAGCAGAAGGCTAATTGGACAGCGGGCCTGGTGCTCACTCTGTTTTGTTTTTTGTTTTTCATCTGGCTGAAAGAAAAATCAGATGCTGAGCGCTTGAGACATGTCCACAAAGCTCTGATCTAAACAGGCCTGAGAGATGAAGCTCTTTAACACCTTCAGGTCAGACCCTTTCACATGAGAGAAATATTCATTTCAATTTGATCTGTTCAAGCGCTTTTAACCAAGCACAAAGCAGCTTTACAGAAATCCGCATGTGGAGTTCAATCCCTAATGAACAATCCGGAGGTGACGGTGGCGTGAAAAAAACCCCAATCCCGGAGATAACAAAGACATGAGCATGAAACCTTGAGAGGAAGCAGACTTAAAAGAAACACGTTCTCTTCCAAGCTCTTATCAAACATGTTTCCCAGATCCATGAAGCTGCGCTGCAAAGGTTTCTCCAATGTCAGCTGAATAATGAAAAAAATCCTAAACACTTGAGTTTCGGTGTAAGTAATATATGTGGAAATGTTTTTCTTCAGGTCATTTTCGAACCTTGCTTCGGTGTGTATCTGCAAACATCACGTTGTTCAGGAAAGCAGTGGTGGAAATCTTCACTCTGCTGAAAGACATCTGCAGCTTTGCTAGCTAAGAGTGAATTTCTCCTGATTTGATCACGTTTAGAGGAATGCGCTTCGTGCTGCGCTGCACACTGTCCGAATGCCACCACGCTGCTGCTCCATCACACCAACATCAAAACTGAGAGACTTTACACACACTGAGCACGTGTTAAAATGAGCAAAAAAGACTTTAAGATGTTAGCGTGTACTGAGAGCAGCGGGGTGAAGAGACGTCGATGAGGCTCGTATTTAAACACTGCGAGTGAATTAGACCTCCTGTGATGAGACTGACGTGGATGATGCTGATAATCAGTGAGAACTAGCTTCCTGTTCTTGTTACTCTTCTCGCTCGTCTTGTTTTCCCATCGGCAGATAGAGGTAATAAATGTGAAGGTGGGCGTGGCGTGTTTCAGTGGAACTGGAATGAATTGATTTTCTTCTTTTTCACTTTTACGTGACCTTTCAGTAGTCAGCTCACCCTTCCCAGCATCCTCTGCGCCAAGTAACGGGTCATCTTTCTGATGCCATCGATATTCAAAAAACTGCAACAATCCGATGACATCCTGGGCCACAGATGTTAAACTGTAACATGAAAGTGAAGATATTTTGTCAAAGTATGACTATTTTAAATTCTTTTGACTGATCATCAGCGTTCGTATGGTTATTCTGTATGTAACGGACCAGAACCAATCGGCCACGAAAGAAAGAAAAGATAAGGCATCATTTGTTTAAAGCTTCGACGTATGACAGGTGAGTGAAGAAAAAGAGGTTTTGCTGCACAGAGGAAGCAGTCACATGCTTTCAAAACAAAAATGACGCCGTGGATTCTGGGAAGGGTGAGCCGGGGGCTTTAGCGCACTGGAACTTTACTTCTGGTTTAGATACATGGAAAAGAAAGTAATGCACGTTATCTTAACCATGGTATCTTTTCATACCATGCTTTTGTTTATTTAATGCAATCTTGCCAGCTTTAGGGACCTTTTAGGAAAATGATGATGCATGAGTTTGAGGTTTTCACGTTAAAGAACAGCATGACAAAGCTCATGGATTGCCAGGTTTCAACAAAATTTCCACCCAAGCTACAACTCCAAAACACACACAAAACATGCTTGAAATGTTACGGGAAAACATAAGAATGCATGTTTCTTCTTTATTTTAATAAAAGTTAACTGTGGAGCACATTTCTGATTTGCAGTACAGTATCTGCAATATGCAGACATTGTGACCTGTGACCTGGCAACCCTGCTGAATATCATGTTGCACTGCGCAGCACATCTCCGTAGGGTCACAAACATAATTAGTGACTACATTTTTTAAATCTGATAATGTAAAGATCATGTTATGTGCACATAGTTTTTATAATTTTTAAATGACTGTTCTTATCGTTATTTTATTTCATGCAGACATTAGAATGAAATGCTACTTAAATGTCCCATTTTGACTCACAGCAGTACTTTGCAGTGTCTCTGCTTTCCAGAAGATCCTCGTAGTGTCCAGTAAACAGTCCTGATCTTTCTAGAATGTAGCAAACCCAAAAACTAAAGCAATCTGCTGAAGTACTATTATTAGATGACTGTTTGAAATAACTCAATTACTTAATCACAATTAGACAGAAGAGAGAAAGGTTACCAGAATGTTCCACAGGGTGTCTGGATTACAAATGTTTCTATTGTGTATAATATATAGATATGAATGCTGGGAAACCTGAGGCTGCTGGGTGTTTATGCTGTGCCTGGTTTGTCTAAAAGTGCTTAAACACTTAGCAGTAATAGCTGATCCAGGCGTTTCCCTTCAGCCCTTTTCCTCACTCACTCTCTCTGGGCTGTTTGAGAATTTGGAGCTCATCTTGTGCCTTTCCTCTCCACTCTTTGTTTTACTGTGTGGCTATGTTGTGCAGGACACAACTTTCAGCTTTAGATTGGATCCGTTCACCTCTCGGCCCTTGTTAGAGCAGCTGCCGTAAAAGACCTGTTGCTTGTTGCACGCTTTTACGGCGTATCAGTGCCAGAGAGAGCTACTAAAGTGGGACATTAAACCGCAGCTTCACTCAGAGCTTGTAAAGAATGCTTCCTCTGTGTTTACAGCACTGGCTGAAGCCAAGAGCCAAGGAACTGAAACGCAAAGGAATCACTGATGGTGAACTCAAAACATTAGTGCTGCTACTCCCCATTAGCTTGATGACAGCTGGAGAATTTTATCCTGTTTACATGATTAGAAGCTTTTTAGTTTGGACCAGTGCACTATATCACCACAAAATGTATTTTAAAAAAGGCTGTTCTTAAATAAGGATCATATATATATATGTTTGATGATATCTGGTAGCATTTATACAAAAAACCCCTTCATGGATTGGAAAACAACAAAAAAAAACAACCATGTTACAGCAATTGCATTAAACAAAAAAAAAAAACCAATGAGCTTGTCATAAAATATTTAAAGCCTTATTTGTCAATGTAAAATAACTGCATGTTTTATTTTTGTCCTTGGTTAGAAGGATCCTGATTGTCTTGAAGGCATGACTTCAATTCTGAACCTTATTTTCAGGTCTTTCAACATGGATCAGATTTTTTTAACTGAATTGATTTAAGCACATCTACCAACTGTGAATAGCTTTTAACTTCACAGCGAGAGACAGAAGTTTTAACCACATAGCTCCTAAAATGTGTTACAGGATCTCTCCCTGTCTGTCAGTATGGATTTAATAATCTAATCTCTCATGGATTTTTACTGAGAAATGGACTTTATTCACCTTCTTACTGTCTCTGGCATCAGAGAGGAACGAGAAAACAGAGACAAAAATCTGACTGCGTTCATGATGATTATCTGTCTGTCTATTTGTATATATCCCGGAGAACAGAACTGACAGAATTTACACTCACACTCACACTCACACACACATGCACACACGCACACACAGTTTTCCTGCTCCAGCAGAGATCATGATTATTGACCCAGTCGTTTCTCTCTGTCTCTCAGAGTTAAACAGAGCGGACAGCCTGATAGAGCCAGTTTAGCGTAGCATAGCTGAGTGGAGCTGCTATTAACTCTGTAACAAATGTTAACACTGCTTTACACCCTGATGCACACTTACACACGTCCCTCACACCGTCTGTCTGAAACACCAGCACTGTGGGAGAAACCGTTAGAGCAGATGAGAGTGTTACTGGACTGAAACTCAGGCCTCGTACACATGGATAAGTATATTATAAAGGTGCAGATCTGGGGGGTTCTCAGGTGTAGAGTGTTTTGGTAAACTGGGATGTTTGGATGCTGTCGCCCCCCCAATCTCACACGTTCACTCAGGTGTGTTGACTGTGGAGTGGCTGGCCTCTCTATGTCCCAGAGCGCCCTCTGTGTTACCTGCTGGCTCTCCCTTTTAGTTATGCTGTCATAGCTAGCCTTGCCGGAGTTCCTGCTTGCACTCAGCACACGATATACTCTGTTCCTTACTGTTAGGTGACAATGAGCATACCTAACAATCTGCTTTTTCTCATTTATCTTCTCTCTCTCTGTTTATCCAGCTGCACATGCTAATCCTGAGACAACAGTGATCCTGACCCCTTCTGCTTTCTGGACCTGCCTGATCCATCCTGATGTCCTACTTCTGGTTGGAGTTACCATCACTTCACTCCTGCTGAAGATGGTCCCATATGGAGAGCCTAAAGATACACTTCGAAACTGTGAAGATGGCATTGGATTGCTGTTGATACAAACAGTTTTGCTACAATGGCTTTGGCCTACAATTGCCATGATGACTCAATTGCTATGAAAAGTGTAGCACTCAAGTCATGTTTTGTATACTGTAGCATTACAATTTCTCTTCACTGACCTAAAAAGGCTCAAACCTGTTCCAGCATGACAATGCCTCAATGTGCTCAAAGCAGCTCCATGAAGTCAAGTTGGAGTGGAAGAACTTGAGTGTCCTGCACAAATCCCTGACCTCAACCCCACTGAACACCTTTGGAATGAACTGGAACACCGACTGCACCCCGGATCTCCTCACTGAACATTAGCACCTGACCTCACTAATGCTCTTGTAGCTGAATAAACACAAATCCCAACAGCCACGCTCCAACATCTAGTGGGAAGCCAAACAGAAGAGTGGAGCTTATTAACAACCACATCCTGGTGTTGCAGTCTCTGCTGCTGATGACTCATCAATGGCTGCAACAATGTCTGTTTGCAGAGGTCGCTGTCGTGGAGATGGGGACAGCCTTTAGAAAATTATCTTCCCAGGATATGTTCTGGAAGCACTGGAGGCATCACAGGTAGAAGGAGTTAAGCTCCTTTTCTTGGCATGACTAAAACCCTGTGACTAATGACTCATTGTCTTTAGATGTGAAAGACTTTGGTCTTTGAAAAGTCTTTTCAGAGTCTTCTATTGTATGGTTAGCATAATGTGCACATGGGATGGGGATAAGGATGTTAGCAGGGTATTTTCTGTCATCTTAATACATCGAAATGTCTTAAGACCTACAAAATTGATGTGTTAATGACTATAATCTTTGATCAATCTTGCACAGTTGCCTATGTCATGCACGTTTTTAATAGTTCTTACTGACGCCATTTCTATAAAGCATTGGTGAGCTGTGTTTCTGAGAGATTAGCTTCAATTGTACTTGGTTCTCTGTCCACTCCAGAGTGATTAAATACATATTTTGTCCTTTTTGTGTCTATTATTTAATAGAAATAGAAGATAAAATCTCAAATGTTCCGTGAATATTCTGATATACAACTAATTTTACCACTCTGGTGGAGTGAGCTGTCACTCAGAAACATGTGAAATAAGAATGAAAGTAACTTGCTAGACAAGCCAGTTGCCATGGCAATAGTAAAGAAGGCCTGCATGCTCACAGGTCGTTTGATTCTGTAAACAGACATGCTTTTATTTTACAGAATATTGAAATATCGTATCTGATGAGACAAAGTTTTAGACTATATGTCATGAAAAATAATACTTTACTAATGCTTTTCTAAGCGATTTTATGAACTTACATCATACATGTGCAAATCTGAGTGTTCTTACACCTTCTTTACGGATCCGCAGGAATGCTGTTTGGCGTGTGCAGGTAAGGTGTACTTTGTCCTGGTGATGATGAGATCCAGCTGGTGCCAGCAACCTGATCTAGAGTGCACCATGGAGACATTGTGTTGTGGTTTGGAAGGTGAGTGTGAGTTTTCTGTGCATAGGTCATGGCTGCAGGACAGCCTAGTGTTGAGGTCACTGAGCTGGTACAGGTCTTCTCAACTGGTGTCTTCCTGCCGATGTAGAGGTTGCTGTAGCAAACCATTAATAAATTCGAGTTCAGCTTTACAGTGCACTGAGAGATGTTATCAGAAGGATTCCTGGTAAAACATGTGGAGCTCTGTGAGTTGTCTGAGAACTTCACGTATCATTTCAGAGGCAGGAGTTTTCACTCTTTTCCCTGGCAGTGTAAATACACACAGCAGACTTCATCACACATGACTGAGCACGAGATTGAGGGCTGAGAGTGCGAGAAAGAGAAAGCCAGAAAGTGAGACAGATTTAGTCTTTACTTAGGCATGAAATGATGCACGACAGCAGCAGAAACGGAGCGTGAGAGCAACTCTTGCTCTGTAATTTATGACAGATGGAGCTCCTGCATCTCTGAGAGGATCGGACATGCCGCTATCGAGAACGACATGAAGGAAGTCCTCGCTGGAGGGATCAGCACCGCACACACAAACACACTTATTAACTGACACACCACACTCAAATCTGTCACATGATGCAAACATGTCAAGCGTGAGGAGGGCCAATATTTTTTATTTTCCCTAAAAGTCACGTACAAATGGGGAAAAAGATTAAATATATGCTGCTGTGCTTAATGTTTCGTGAAATGTTCCAAATTCTGAAAGTCTAATTAGTGCTCTTAGTTAAACTATTTAACCATATAAATAAATAAATAAATAAATAAATAAATAGTCTAGGACATTAGAGTTATTATTTTTACTAAACAGTTGGCCAGGGAAAACGTTTTTTTTTTTTTTAATGTAAAACAAACAAACAAATAGACAAATAAACAAAATTGTGTCCAGTTAGTTTTCTATTTAACAGTTTGGCAGGAAAAATAGAACAGACTCAAACAAAACAAGTACAAGAAATTAAAGCAAACAAAAGAAACATTCAACTCTATATTAATCATCTTACTAAAACAGTGGTTATAATTAATAAACTGTTTTAAAATGTGAAATAAAGATGCATATTTAATGTTTTTTATTAAATGTTGTTTCTGTTATGTTAAATTTCTACCACACAGTTTTCTGTTCTTGCTGTTTTGCTTTATATTTTTATTTTACTATTTTATGTTCAAAGATTATTATTACTGAAAGATGAAAAAAGACCGACAGACAGAGAGAGAGAGAGAGACAGAGAGAGACAGAGAGAGAGACAGACACACAGACACACAGAGAGAGAGAGACAGAGAGAGACACACAGAGAGACAGACAGAGA
>JAQQZX010000036.1:26203335-26233735 GCA_030068355.1 Notoglanidium maculatum
AAAGCTACAGGGATTGGACTGCTGAGGACCGGGGTAAAGTCATTCTCTCTGATGAATCCCCTTTCTGATTGTTTGGGGCATCCGGAAAAAAGATTGTCCAGAGAAGAAAAGGTGAGCTACCATCAGTCCTGTGTCACGCCAACAGTAAAGCATCCTGAGCCCACTCATGTGTGGGGTTGTTTCTCAGCCATGGGAGTCGGCTCACTCACAATTCTGCCTAAGAACACAGCCATGAATAAAGAATGGCACCAAAACATCCTCAGAGAGCAACTTCTCCCAACCAAGAACAGTTAGGTGAGGAACAATGCCTTTTCCAGCATGATGGAGCACCGAGCCATGAGGCAAAAGTGATAACTAAGTGGCTCGGGAACAAAACTTTGACATTTTGGCTCCATGGCCAGGAAACTCCCCAGACCTTAATCCCTCTGAGAACTTGTGGTCAATCCTCAGGAGGCGGGTGGACAAACAAAACCCACAAATTCTGACAAACTCCAAGCATTGATTATGCAGGAATGGGCTGCCCTGAGTCAGGATTCGGCCCAGAAGGTGATTGACAGCGTGGCAGTGTGAATTGCAGAGGTCTTGAAAAAGAAGGGCCGACACTGCAAATATTTGCATAAAATTAATGTAATTGTCAATAAGAGCCTTTGACACTTATGAAATGCTTGTAATTATACTTCAGTGTACCACAGAAACATCTGACAAAAAGATCTAAAACCACTGAAGCAGCAAACTTTGTGACAACCAACACTTGTGTCATTCTCAAACTTTTGACCATGGCTGTACATAATTTTTCATTTACATTTATGCGTACAATGTCAAAAGACATTATGTGTGTAAATGTGAAGTGGATATGTTAACAGGAAGAATATTAAATAGCAAAAGCAAAGGGTGCCAATACTTCTTTCCCCTCATTGTTTCTATAGTTGTATGGAGTATAGTTTCTCAGTGCAGGGTCCACCACGGGATGTGCATGTCTATAAAAGACAAGCATCGGTTTTCAGTAATAAAGTGAATACACGATTTTATAAGACACAGTTAAGCTTTGCATCAAGCTTCAGTATGCAGAAGTGAAATGGAATTAAGCCTAATTGAATAAGATGTAATGTCCATAAATATTTCCCAGGCCTTTCAAACTGGATTAAGTACTT
Source organism: Notoglanidium maculatum (assembly GCA_030068355.1). Classification (NCBI taxonomy): domain Eukaryota; kingdom Metazoa; phylum Chordata; class Actinopteri; order Siluriformes; family Auchenoglanididae; genus Notoglanidium; species Notoglanidium maculatum. The sequence continues at coordinate 26,204,487 of JAQQZX010000036.1, forward strand.
TGTGAATGAGATGGTGAAAAGCTCAAAGAATTACTGAGCATGTCACTAAAGTAATTTCCTCTCACTCAGGAGAAGGTTTTTAGAGAAGCGTGAACGCAAGCGCTGTGAGTATACAGCAGATAACCCTGTGTGAGCTCAGTGACAGAACAATTATCCTGAAAAATGTGAAGCACTGTGTGTGAAATATGAAAAGTAACCCAACATCTGCAGGTGTTTATCTCCTCCTGTTTTCTACCATCTATAGCTCATCTTAATCTCTAAACTCCCTCGAGTGCAATTACAGACGCTCGATTACATCTCACCTTCATGTCACCCTGAGCGCCCGAGCGTCCGAGAGCAATGCGTTACTTAATCAACTGATCATAAGGGCAGATAAGAGGCTTTAATTCCATTAGGGAGAGAAATAATAAGTCTCTGAAGTAGTGAGAGAGCAGAGAGAACTTTAGAGGAGGAAGGAGTAGAGTTTATAATGAGAAATGGACGAGAGACATAGAGACACACACACACACACACAGAGAGAGAGAGAGAGAGAGAGAGAGAGAAGAAAAGATGTTCTAAAATAACACTCTGCAGAATTTAATACCTCTTAAACCACATCAAATTGTTATTTAATTGTAATTCAACAGGTCATCATTTTTTCCATTTATATTTATATTTAATGTTGGTGAAACACGTTAGTTCCTGTTGTCACTGGTGTTATAGCAGCTATAAACAGTCGTTCCCTCACCAGCGTCTCTTTATTCTCTCTCTTGAAGTTGATAGAGAAAAAATGGCAGCTTGTCATGTTAGTGAGAAACCACAAAGCAGTGTGAAGATGTCAGGAAAGTTCCAGCTTTACGCCTGACTGTTACACAGCGCTGACACTGGAGACTCCTTCATACAGGATACAGAAACATCTGATTGTTTAAAGGTTCACACATATTTTTATATCCGTGTATACGGTGCGCCCGCCATAAACATCCCTGTGAATGAGCTGCTGCTATAGAAATGAAAACCAAATCAAACCAACCAACCAAAATCATTCACACACAGGTGAAGAGCTTTAGGTCATTTTAATAGCAAATATTAGAAAGGGGAAAGAATCTCAGTGGCTTTGAGCATTGTGTGGTTGTTGGTACCAGATGAACTGGTTCTAGCTAACTGTAAGGCTATGGTAACTCAAATAGTCACTCTTTGTAACCGTGATGAGCAGAAAAGCATCTCTGGACACTATAAGAAATTTGAAGAGTGTGAGCTACAACAGTTCCGGTCCGCCAAGAGCAGGAAGCTGATGCTACACACTGGACAGATGACGACTGGAAAACCATCATCAGTCTTTCTCTGATCCTCACCTGTCCAGTTTTTGTGTATACACAATAAATTCAAATTTATAATGTTTATATTCAGGTACTTTGGTCATCTTCCCAGAATTAACCCATTCATTAAGAGACCCATCACAAGAGGCTAATAAATATATGACCTTAATGATAAATATAATATGATATTGGTTGTGATTTCCACCACTGTAACTACAAATGCATTAGGGACCCCTGAGAGTACCCAGAACTCAGTGAGAGAACCGTGGGGCTATCATGTTTTAGACAGGTACTGCTTCAGACTGTACACTGATCAATGCCTTATCACCCATAATGCTTTGCGCCAATAAGACACACTACACTGTACAAGACTGATATAAGTGAAGAGTAATGCGGTATCTGAGAAATAATAATCAGAGAAAAAAGTCTGAGTGTGGAATAAAGCCAGGTCATGGTGGTACACTTTCTGAACAGTCCTTTCTCACTTTCCCAATTTGTAATACTTTTTGAAAAGTTTCCTCAGAGTAATTCCATTCTGGCACTTTGTGATTGATCGCCCAATTCACGAGAGTCTGGTGAGCCTGGAGGTCTGGCACTCGCTGTCCGTGTCTGACACGTCGTAGAGAAGAAAGAATCCGCAGTTCAGGCACTGGATTATAAAGTGACATCTCTCTCTCTCTCTCTCTCTCTCTCTCTCTCTCTCTCGCTATCTTTTAATATGCTGCAGTCCATAAGAGTGGATTTTTAAATCAATAGTTCAGGATTCATGTTATTAAAAAGGACGGAGGTGAGACCTTTTAAAGCCGGACTTTAATTAGAAGCATTGGATTGAGTGTCAGTAGCACTCCAGGCACTTTATAAACTAACACGGAGTTTACATACTGATTGGAAATGTACGGATCCATCCTGCTGACTCGTTTTTGTAACAATATCCACATTGCACCAGCACGTGATGAATAAACGCCGCAGGGGATTACAGGAGTGAAGGCCTTTCCCGAAAACTGCTTACATCAATTATTAACCATCAGAACCCTTTCTGTTTATCCAGCTCTCTCTCTCTCTCTCTCTCTCTCTCTCTGTTTTTCCAGCATTATCTTCTTACTGTAAGATAACCCCAGGATTCAGATGATATCTAAAAGAGCAGTGAACAACAACACGCCTTAATTCCCGTGTCACTCTTCTCCTCTGTGTGCAGTTTAACGTTACAGACCGTCAGCATTGCTGTGTAACATGAGCCTTATTCTCGCTGCACCGTTTCACTTTTACAGCTAATTGAAAAGCTAAAAGTGGACATAATATGTTTATAATTTTATAGTGATTTTCACCCCTTTACCTCTCACTGTTACAAAACACTGATACTGGAGACTGCTTCTATAAATGTTAAATCAATGTCTCGTCATAGAAAACTTCTAAAACATGTTTATATGGAGCATCCTCCATACACGTTCCTGTGAATGAGCTGTTACTATAGAAACAATGATGTATTGTAGCAAACGCTTTGATATAAACTGTTGTTATAGAAAATGAATCAACACCTTTTGCACAAACAGAATGAAGAATTCAGAGCACTGTGGTGTAAATGTGTTTAGGCACGGCTGCACAACTCCAGACCAACAGGTGTGTCTATAAGCAGCATGGGTGGGAGTGTCCTTTAAACCCATATATGGACACAAGGACATGCCCATGCATGGCCATTCTAGACATGCATATGTTTCGAATTAGCATGGCTAACCCAATCTGTGTTTGATATGTCCACATGTGCACTTTACTCATTTATGGTCTTAAGGCCACGCCCACTCACAACTGTCCCCATTTCCATATATAGGCTCAAAGATATGTTGGCCTACAGGGAAGTGATACAACCTGATAAAGCATCATGACACTCAGAAGAAGTGATGCCTTCTGCGTTTCTGTACAGATTTCAGGAGAATTTCATCATGTCATGCTCTGTATGCGTTCAGCTGTGTGTCACTATGTGTTAGAAAGTAAAATGTCTTGTTACAACATATCAACTTTGTCTAAAACTCTTTTCAGCCTGAGAGTACAATCCTGGTGTGTTGTTGTGACATGGTGGACAGACGGAGCTCGACCTTGTGCTGTGACAGTAAAGCTTTCACCACACCCCTGCTGTATTCGCTAAAACCACTGTGAGAGTCCTATACATGTCACACAGCACAATAAATCATCATGGCTCTGCTTTATAAAGTGCCTTTTTCTCCCTAAAACCAAGGTCACTTTATAAAATAAAATACCAAAGAATACTAAATTCTCTTCTACTTTCACGTCAGCTAACATGGGGTGTAGTGGGGAGACACAACATCACAATGACAGAGTCAAAGAGTCAAAATCAAAGTTAAAATCAGATTGCAATATGAGGCGGTGTTACACCCCACCCTTAGGCCCTATGGGGCAAAACACCATGCCACCACTGACCCAAACCAACCATTAAAACACCTTTAAAAACAACCAAGTCCATGAGATTTCTCAACACTGCATTAGTTCTGCTAAAGGCACACAGACAACACAGGAGCACCACAACCCCAAATCCCAGGCTAAAAGGCATCATGACCAGCAGCCCTCAAGGTAGAAGCCCCTCTGCATCAGGAACCTGCAGCTTTTAACTGCTGCTTAATGCCCCGGCCAGGAGCAGCTCATCTGGTGATCAGGTGTAGCACACACTGGGTGCGGCTCCAGAATGAGGGAGGAAAGTACAAAGGATAGACAGGACACCTCTGTAACAGTTAGAGTCAGAATCGGAGTTCGAAACAGGGTCAGGGTGCAAATGCGACCCAGAAGTTCCAATCAGAATCACAGTTAGATTCTGAGTCAGAATCAGAGCCTCACTGAGTCAGAATCACCGAGCTACAGCCAGAACTGAGTTAAAATCACTGTTTGAATATGAGTCTAAAGCAGAATATGAGGCAGAATCAGAGTTAGATTAAGACTCAGAATCACAGATTCAAAGTGAGAATCAGAGTCAGGATCAGAACCCCCCGGCTTGGCCAGAATCAAAGTCAGAGGCGGAGTCAGAATTAGAGTCTGATTCACAGTCTGAATACAAGTTAGAATCAGAGTCAGGATATGATCCAGATCCCCACTGAGAGAGGATCAGTGTTAGAATCAGGTCAGGATCCCCACTGAGTAAGAGCTGGAGGCAGAATCATAAAGTCTGAGCAGAATGAGAGTGAGACTCAGGCTCAGAATCAAAGTCAGAACCCAAGTGAAATAGGATCAGAGTCAGAATTAGAGTCAGAACCTATTCAGTCACATTAGCTCAAGAGGTGATTCATGGATGTTTGCTAACATTCTCATCAGTGTAGCAGTAAAACACCTCCTTTATCAAGTAGCAGGTGTTTAACACTAGCTCACTAAAGACGGGCAAAATGGAAAGAGAGGGGGGGAGGAAGAGGGAGAGAGAGAAGATTAAACACGTGAGAAATGTAGAAAGTGAAGTGTGAAGTGTTTATCATTCAGTGGCTAAAATCTCTGAATCTACTGCTGAATTGAACATCCTTCTATTATTCACTATTCCTTCTTCTTCTTCTTCTTCTTCTTCTTCTTCTTATTATTATTATTATTATTATTATTATTATTTTGTGACTCAATAACCCAAGCTAACAAAAGCAAAAAATTAATCTCTGCAACAAAAGCATTTTCTGTTTTTTCCATCTCTCTGTTATAAAGACTGCTAGTAAACTGTTAGCTTTGTGTGTGTGTGTGTGTGTGTGTGTGTGTGTGTGTGTGTGTGTGTGTGTGTTTAAAGACATGAAGCTTTATAAATTATATAGCTTTGTAAAAATAACATGTGTTATTGAAATTATAAGCTGAAGATGTTTAAGAGCAGAAAGCGAGGGACAGACGAAGCTGGAGTGGAGAAAACACATCATTATCACACACCAACATTTAACCTCAGGAAGTGTGTTAATGAGCTAATGGGTTACAGGATGTGTGTTAGAGCGAGAAACGCAATCAAATCCACAGCTTGGGGTTAGAAATGGAATCAGGTTAAAGTTCTGAGATTCTCTCCAACAGGAGTTTTAGAATAAAGGGAAGGAGTTATTCAGGAAAGTTTGATAGTGACAATTTCATCATTAAACCACGTGATTATGGCATACCTTGAACCACAAGGTATGAATTATTCCTCTGCATTTAATCCAACCAAGCAGTGAACACACGTGAGAAGATAAAATGTTAAAAGTGAATTATTAGGACACATCAGCAATGCTAATCGTTAGCATATATTAAAGAGATTTCACTCAGATTTATGAGAACTTTAATAACGTGGGAAGAAACATCAGCTTTCCCAGTTTTCCTGCTTTGAGTAAAGAGTCAGAGTCAGAATCAGAACTGTACTGAGCCAGAATCAGCCAGAATCAGAGTCAGAGCTGGAGTCAGAATCACTGTTTGAATTTGAGTTAAAATCAGAATAATAGAGTCAGAACATGAGGCAGAATCAGAGTTAGATTCAGAATCACAGATTCAAAGCCAGAATCAGAATCAGAAGCCCCTGAGTCAGCATCAAAGAGGCGTGGCCAGAATCAAAGTCCAAGCTGAATCAGGTCAGGATCCCCATTTTCCCTGCTTTGAGTAATGCATCATGGGTAATCATTTCACTTATAGACAACTGATAGTTTGACTATAATAAATGCATGTGTGCAGTGTATGGATTAGGGAAGTGTATGAAATATCAGTGTATGGATATCTGCAGTGCATGCACAAGTGTATGGATATTAAAACGTATGGAATAGTAAAGTGTACGGAATACTGAAGACAGCACTGATCACACGTGCTTTTATTACATCCCGCCTGGACTACAGTAACGCCGTGTTCGCTACAGCAAACAGCTCTTTCATTGCTCGTCTCTCGTTGGTACAGAGTGCTGCAGCCAGACTTCGAGGGTTCTGAGCATATTTTGGCATGGCTTCGCTGGCTAGGAGTTAAATTAAAAATTTATTTTAAAATGTTATTGATTGCTTTTAAAGCTTTACATGGTTTGAATCCAGAGTGTATATCTGAATTACTAGCACCCTATCAAACAGCTAAACCTCTACGATCATGTGACCAGGGCTGATGTCTGACAAGCCCAGACTATAGTCCAGAGGTGATAAAGCATTCTCTGTGATGGTTCCTGGCTTTGGAACAGCTTGCCTCCAAGCATTAGGTCAGCTGACTCAGAAACAAATCTCAAATCTCGTATAAAAACCCACTTTTACCTTTCAGCCTTGTAGCTGCTCCTGCTTCTTGAATTGTTTCCTGACGTCTTGTCAATATATTCATTTGTATTCTTTGATTTTGTTTTTTGTCTTATAGTTTTTTTTTTATCTTTTACAGTACTTACTGTAATGCCAGTTGTAATTTCATGCTAATTTGATGCTTTCTTAACTACATATTTATATTCTTACTCTTTTATTCCTTACAGTTGTTTTTTCTTTTATTGGAGTGTTTTCTGGAAAGCCTTTTCTTAGCTTTTTCTTTTAGCTGCTCCCATTCAGGGTCGCCTCAGTGGATCATCCATCGCCCGTTCCTCGATCTGGCACAGGATTTCCGTTGGACGTCCGCTGGATTTATCCCTCACGCAACCCTCCCAATTTATCCGGGCTTGAAACCGGCACTAAGACCACACTGACTTGTGCACCCCAGTGGCTGTGACTGTTCAGACCTATTTAGCTAATTGACATAATCTGCATGTCTTTGGACTGTGGGAGGAAACCACAGGTGCAAACTCCACCCAGAAAGGCGCCCAGGTCCTTATTGCTGTGAGGCGACAGTGCTAACCACTGACCACCATATTATTGCTATTATTATTATTATTATTATTATTATTATTATTATTATTATTGTTGTTGTTGTTGTTGTTAAAGAGAAAAGAAGACTTAAATATATGGAATATTAAAATCTATGGAAAATTGACATGTAAGGAAGACTGAAGTGTTTGGAATACTGGAGTGTACAGGAATCCTAAATTGTACTGAATAACAAAGTGTACTGAAAACTTGAGCAAATTAAGTTCATGGGATACTGAACTGTACAGACTACTGAAGAGTATGGAATACTGTAGTATATGGAATACTGCACTGTTACATTAAATAGACAGTTTCTTACAAATAAACACCATACAGTGTTACTATGTTGGAGGATTTATATTGTTACAAATAAAAAATTTGTTTTGTGAAAATCAATAGTGAGAAAAACGCTGGTAAACGCTAGTCTACTGAGCCTCCTTGTCCATCTGGCAAACAACAGATCTTTGCCCAGATACCTAATGTTGTAGTCCCAAAAGCCCGGGTGAGTGATTTGTCAATGGGAAAGTATAGTGAAAGCCAAAAATTAATCTAACTTCTTCAATCTAAAATCTTAAAAAATTTCTAAGAGTATTTTCCTTTTTCACTTTAGTAAATATAATCTCTTGATATCCACTATAGTCTTCATGACAATCACCCGAACTGCAATTTGTCTGTAAATCGACGCAGCAGCCCTGCTCGGAGTTTGATCTGTTGGCAGAAGAAATGAAAGTGACTCGTACGCGTCTCTGTTCGTCCCCCGTGTGTCTATCCCATCTGATTGGTGTGGACAGCTACTCAGAAAGCAAAGACAAACGATCCTCCATCACCACTTCCTCCAAACCTGCTCTGTAATAAGGGAATAGCGAGCCCGTAAGGCGACAGGTTCAATCAATCATCACCTGATTGGCTGTTCTTTTTTTCTCAGATTGGAGTCCGGAGGGTGAGATGGCAAAAAAAATAGTAAAAATAACCCAGTAATTGGTTTCGGTTTTGATCCTGCGGAAGTCTTGAGCACTCTGAGTGCCAATATCTCCAAAAACACAAGTGCGGAGTAAACAGAAAAACAAGAAGTCCTCTTGGTGATTACTCAATTCACCCTCATTTTCACTCTCATTTTCCACCAGTTGCTTTAAAGGGCTCAGGCAAACATTTTTTTCTTAAGCTGTGTGATTAACATTAACCAACATTTTGCTTTGATGTGTCAAAACTAATCTGCTTTACAAAATGCCTTCACTACAGCACTCATTGCTGAGTGGTAATAAAATTTAGAAGACACTCAGAATGTCTAAAGCCGTGTCTAAGATCACACACTAAATGTAGAGAGCTAATGCTGGCTAATGGACTGTATCTGCCAAACAAATATGTGTATTGTGCCGGACACATTCTGCTCTAACTAGTACCCATCATGCACAATGGCGTGCAAAGGGGCGTGGCTTGAGAGTTAAAAAATAGCATGCTAACACCAGCTATCACTGAACACTAGTCTAATTGTTTACATCATGTTCAATTGTAACATTAAAGTACAAAATGGTTAGTTTGAATAACAACTAACTCCTGTACATCATTCAAACATTTTGTTCTAAATAACCTTGATGATGTCACATGACCACTAGCATGAGTGTACTACTTAGCATGAAATATAAGATTTAGTCACAGAATAATAGTAATTTGGCAACATTAGCTAAACTACATTGCACTTCCTCTGACAAAGCAATGTGTCATGGTCTGAAGGGTATGAAGGTCATGATGTAGAATCTTAATCTTATCATCTTATCTTTCATTACCGTTATCTGTGTCTTATCATTCTAGAACACTCTGGACCCTAGTTGCTCGATCCCTACATTTGCATATTGGAACATGATTGGCTCTTATAATTTATGATGCAATAATTCCCTCTTGTCATGTGTTCAAAACTGATTTTCTAATGAGATTTTCAGCTCCTCCAGTTTAAAGGGGAAATGTATAGTCATCATTTTCATACATTCACTAGAATGATTGAAAGGAATTCCTAATAAATAATTACTAAAAAACAAACATTTATATAGTTTATGGTGACTTTAATTTCACACACATACCTACAGGACTACACTAGGTCTCATGTGAGTTAGTATAGTGTGTATTAGTGTGTGTTAGAACGCATTTGTGTGTTGTGTTCCTGTGTAATAAAGCGTATTATTATGTATCTTTTTTTTGTAATCCTGAACTGAAAGTTGAAGTGTTTTTTTCCTGTTTTAACACATCTTTCACACACACGCACACACACACACACATGCACACACACACACACACACACACACACACACAGTGTTTCACTTTCAGGGCTCTGTATGTGGCGTGTAATGCCAGCAGTGTTAACACATTTAAATTAAATTAGCAACACGTCTCTGAACCCTGCAGCAGTTTGAGTCTGTGTTTACTGTTAGAGAGACAGAACTAACCATCCATCCTGCGCTTGTTGGACAGATTCTGTCTTCACCTCAGCCATGTCCCCTCGGTTAACCATTTTAAGGGCCTTTTGTTAGAAATATAGAAACCATTTATTAGAAATGCATTTGTTTTCAGTGCACCAGAGATCCGGGTACTAGATCCTACACATCTGGCACTTACACTTTAACGACACATACTTTCAGTCCAACTTTCTCCTCACGTTTCTCTTCAGTAACTGGCAAGTCTTTGTGAGATGACACAATTCCCACTTTACTGACTGTGATGAACAGGAAGCTGTGTTCACACTGCGTATGGAAACACTTGGTCAGATCTTTATGTTCCTTATTCACCAGCTTGTGAGTTAACACTGGGAAAGAGGCTGATGGGATGTTAAACAGCGCATCTGCAGCTACCTTTCAGTTAAATTTAATGTGGTTGGTTTTTTTAAGGGTTGAGTGTCATTTCAAATATAGTTCAAGAGTTAACTTTGAAATTGTTTATCAAGGTTTATTCTACAGGAAATAAAAACAATTTGCTACAATGAAAACAAAACTTCTTATTATTACTAATGGGCTCACACATGTTCTTTAGTGGAATATGTTATACTAAATCTCATTCTTTGACAATTATCTAGCCATGAAAAAAACTGAAATTGAAATATTAAATATTTTAGTGGCTTTTATTAATAGTCTGTAAGTCTCAAATGGAAACGTAAAGGAATCTGATAGAAAACATTTTTTTTCCAAGCAGAGAAATTCCTTATTAAAGGAATATTCAACAAGTCTGTGTCCACACAGTGGACCAAGTCTCACACAAACCAAGACCTGTGGCACTAGGAGAAGGTGAGACAAAGACCCATACTGACTGACAGTATGATAAGACCAAGACTTTTACTAGTTGAGACCAAGACAAGACCAAGACCAATAACAATCAAGACTAAGATGTGTAGTTATTATGACCAGGAAAGACCAAGAACCATACCAGTTGAGAGCAGAGCTGGACCCAGACCCATACCAACTGACATCAAGACAAGACCAAGATCCAAATCATCTGACATCAAAACAAGACTTTTACACAACTGAGACCAGAAAAAAGATCAAGACTAAGTCCAATACCAATCTAGAGCAGGACAAGACCAAGACCCATGCCAATCTGAGCAGGACTAACACCTATACCTACAGTCCCTTACCACTGACAGCAAGGACTAACACCTATACCTACAATGGCCAAGACAAGAACAAGACCAATTGAAAGCAGGACAAGACCTAGTCCCTTAAGAAACTGACAGCAAGACCAAAAACCCACACCAACTGAGAACAGCAAGACCTTCACTAACTGAGACCAGAACAAGACCAAGAACTATACCAAGCAGGACAACACCAAGACCCATAACAACTAATACCAATACAAAACCAAGGCTTTTACTGGAACCAGAACAAAACCAGACCCATACCAAGTGAGACCAAAGAGGATCTCCTTATTACAGTTTATCTTATACAGCAATGAGATCAATGGAAAAAGGAAGATGTCTTCCTTTGACAAATGATGTTTATTTAAATATACTACCAAGTTTTAAAAAATGTATACTAATGCATATTTGGAGGATGTACAGTACAGTTTGCTTTAGATATACTGTCACATCTAAACATATCTAGAGAGACATAACATTATGCTAGCATTTGTAAGTACACTAATTGGCAGAAAAACATCCACATTGAATTATTTATTAGGTTTTATATCTCAGCAAGTTTTGATCTGGTATACTTTAAAAGTACCATGACTCAGTAAACAAACAAAGTGAATTACAGACCGAAAAAGGTATTTGTTTTACTGACAGTTATCAATTTCCTGTGAATCCTTCACCTTGCATTCACAACATAGCATGTCTGAATAATTTAATCACACAAACATCTCATTTTCTTTTTTGTCTAATTCTGTTTGTCCTTAAGGAACTGCAGTAGAAACATTTGTGACAAATTTAAAACCTAATTGAACCAAGTGAAAATCTCCTGAGTTTTCAGACAGCCTGTTTCTCTTCAAACTCACTTCAAAGTCTAAGGGGCAGTTGTTGGGGCAGTTATTAAGCCCTTATTGAGACCTGGAGTTTCAAGTGCAGAGGTGGAGATGCTTCTAAATGCCCTTATTTCAGCTCATATTGACTACTGTAATGCACCTAGGATCATCTACAGTCAATTCAAAATGTTTCTGCAAGACTACTCACTAGGTCAAACAGATGATCTCACATCACTCCTCAACACATATCTCTTCACTAGCTCTAAGTTACAGAGCACTGGATGGTCAGGCTCCAGCATGTGTGGTTTTTACAAATTTACTGTCTGTCCCACGCACCCTGCAGCCTGAAGACCCGTGGTGAGTGAGCTTTTGAGGCTGTAGCACCTAAACAGTGGATCACTCTGCCTACACCTATAAAATTTTCTGGTTCTGTCAACTCTTTTAAAAAGAGCCTAAAGACATATCCGTTTAGACGGGCTTTTGGGTAATCTGTGTGTGCTAGGTCTGCATTTTATGTTTTCATTGTGTGTTTTTAGCTTTGTATGTCTTTTAATTGTGAGATTCAGGTATTTTAATTTTCCATTTAAAGATGACTTGCCCTTGCAGGAGCACTTTTAAAAAAAACAAAAAAACAAAACTGGCCACAGAATTTACCAGCATTCTGCGAAACACCTGAAACAGGAAAACAAATCTGAAAACCTACAGCAAAATCAATGCTGGGCTCTCTAAGAGTTTAAAACAAACTTGGAGGCGAGTTGAAGTTCAAGGATGTTATTGTATCCTTGGCATCTCATGCTGGAGAAAGGGAGTCAATTTCCTGAGGTTGGAATTTATTGAACAGCTTAGAAGTGTGCAGCGTCATGGAGGGACTTCAGAGAGCACTCCAAAAAATAAATAAATAAATAAGTAAACACACACACACGCACACACACACACACACACACACACACACACACACACACACACACACACACATACATACATACACTCACAGGGAAAAACAAAACCCATCCGAGCAGAAGCCCTTGTGGCCAAACACAGCTTGACATAAATTTTCAGAGTGAGCGAACACACCTGCCTGCTGTGAGCTCAGGCATAAACAGAAAAAAACGCTGGGAGAGACTATTAATAATACAGTACACAATGTGCTTACAGCCGTGTGTGTGTGTGTGTGTGTGTGTGCACACTCAGCTATTGTCTGACACGGACATAAACATTACCACACTGTAAAATAACCATAAAGCTCCACCGTGGGGATGACGCATAAAATCAATACTCTCTCTTCATTCTACAAATGTCACTTTAATGATTTTATTCAGCACCACGGGCCAAGAACACTACAGACTGTGCCCCAAACACTGGAATTTATGTCTCGTTAGTGTTCCTTCAAGACCACCTGCCATTATGAGAAACAATACCACATGCTAGAATGCTAGCGAAAAACAATATTGTGTGATCGTGTTTATTTGATGTTTGAAATAAAGTGTTAAACTTGATGTGTTACCTACAGTGAACTGAAAGGATATGTGTTCTTTTTTCTTTTTTGCTTAACTGTGTCCTGTTCATTATTGTAATCAAGACTACATCAAAAACCAATACCCATACAGAGACCAAAACAAGACCAAGACCTACGGCTAGGTTTAGGGTCAGATAAGACCTATACTGACTGAGCAAGAAAAGACAAAGACCCATTCCAATCAAGCCTAAGACAAGACTGAGACCTATACCAAGCAAGAACAGGAAAATACAAAGACCTATACCAGCAATGACCAAAATGAGACTAAGATTCCACCCAAGACCAGGCAACTAACTGAGGCCGGGGAAAAAACAGAGACCATAACAACAAAGACTAAGATGAGACCCATACCAACCCATACCAACGGACCCATTCCAACCAAGATACATCAATACAAACCCGACCAGGGCAACACCAAGATCCATACCAGCTGAGACCAAGACAAGACCAAGACAATATCAACAAACACCAAAATGAGATTAAGACCTACACCAACCAAGACCAAGACAAGACTGAGACTCGTACCAAGCAAGAACAGAAAAAGACCTATACCAGCTGAGACCAAGACAAGACCAACACCTACACCAACAAAGACCAAAATGAGACCAAGACCCATACTAACCAAGATTGAGATGGATACTAACTGAGACCAAGACATACCTGAGACACATATCAACCTAGACCAGCCAAGACAAAGCATGATCCATACCAAATGAGACTGGGACAGGGCAAAAATACATACCAACTAAGAATAAGACAAAACCCAGCCCAATACCCACACACAAGGACACGACTGAGACCAAGACAAAACCATGATCCATCCAAACTGAGACCAGTGCAATATGAAGCCTCATACCAGTCAAGACCAAGAGCCATATGAACCAATACAAGACTGAGACCTATACCAGATGAGACTATGAAATGATAAAGTTCTATACCACCCAAGTCCAGGACAACACTGAGACCCATAACACCTGAGATCATGAGGTCATCATGATGCAACTTTTTGTGTTGAAGATAAGCACTCTCACTTAGCATGATGGAGCCTTGTTTTATATCGTGTATTATTTTGGGTGCAGTGACATACAGCCCTCTGACATTCGGTACAGACTGATTAATTATGCAATGTTATGATTTTCAGTAAATCGTGTTGCAGACAAAAGATTTTGATGGAAGCTGCTGACATTGCAGGAGGAATTTGCAGCTTTACTTGCCAACTACAATCCATGTTTATTCATAAGGTGAGAGCCAGACCTGTTATTAACCCTAATATTCTCCAATGAATTGGAACGTGAACATGATAGCATTTGAGTTCAGTGCCTGGGTGCAGTAAGTGATCACATTTTACACAAGCCCAACTGATCCAGGAGCAATCAATCAATGATGGGCAAGCAAACTGATCATCGGGGACAAAGGCTCCCAAGAGCCATTTGGATCACCTAGTGTGAGAACACCCTAAGACACATACCAACATAGAATAACCAAGGCAAGACCAAGACCCATACAAGGTGAGACCAGGACAGGACAAAAGCACCTACTAACTTAGATCAAGACAAACCCAGGCCCATACCAACCTACACAAGCATATGGATGAGACTAAGACAAAACCAAGATCCATCCTAACTTAGACCAGGACAAAACCAAGATCCATATGAACCAATACAAGACTGAAACCTATAGCAGATGATATTATGAAAAGATAAAAATCCATATGAACTAAGTAAAGGACAACACTGAGACCCATACCAACTTAGAGCAAGACAAGACCAAGATTATACCAACAAAGATCAAGATGAAACTAAGACCCATACCAACCAAGACAAGATTGAGGTGCATGCTAATTGAGACCAAGACAAGACCAAGATCCATACCAACCAAAGCAAGTCTAAGACCTATACAACATAAGACCATGAAAAGACAAAGAACCATACTACCTGAAAGATCCATACCAGCTGAGACTGAAACAAAACTAAGCCACCTCAACCAAGACCAGGACAAAACAAATACCATTATAACAGAGACCAGGACAAGGCAGAGACACGTACCAACCAAGGACAGGAAAAGATCAAGTTCCATACCAACTGAGATCTATAGAAATTGAGAGCAGGTCAAAACTGAGACACATACTAGCTGAGACCAGCACAAAAGCAAGACCCATATTAATCATAAACAAGATAATACCTATAGCAGCTGATACATGGACAAAACTGCTACCAACAAGGACCAATACTTTGACCAAGACAAGACCAAGATCCATAAAAACTGAGACCAAGCAAAAAAACAAAACAGTAACCAGCACAGACCAGAACAAATATGAGACTTTTACCAACAGAGACCAAGAGAAGAGCCAGACCAATCAAATACCAATCAGGACCAAGATGGAAACCAGCCCAGATCAGAAAATCAGAGACAACCGTACTGACAGAGAACATTCCAACTTAGACCCCTATCAACCAAAACTGAGATAAAAACTGAGATCAAGATAAGGTCAAGGCCCATACTAGCAGAGACCAAGATAAAGACTTTTACTTCTCAACACCAAGAAGTAACACTGACATAACTTTTAAACTTGCCAACTACAGAGTGTGTAATATTATGGTAAACTTTAAGGAACTTATTTTTATGTAATGGAACTAGAAGCTGCTAGCACTTACACACACACACACACACACACACACACACACACACACACACATGCACATCCAGAGAAGGCGAGAAATGAAAAAGTGTCTGATCTGGTGCGTTGCCAGATCCTGCTTTAAAACTGCATTAGAGCAGAAACTAGATGTTTCATTATTCAGTCCGAGACTCCTCATTCCCTCCGTTATGGGAGCATGAGTCTCCAGTAACATCAAAGCAAATTTCAGCAGAGACATTTCACATTTACAAGCTTTACTCCTTCTGGGTCAGAGTGGTCAATATTGCAACAGCATGCCACTTGACCTAAGAACGATTCACATATACGGCATTTTGTTCAGGGCCTCTCATCTTTAAATGAGAGCAGATTAGCAAGCATGCTAGCAGTTTGTAATACTGACATCAGAAATAAAGAATGAACCAGGGGCCGTTCTATTATTCATGTTGGGCTTCGTGTTGCAGCTTTTTGACATGCTGAGAACGCTGAGAACACTGCCTTTGATCTTGGAGAGACAGATATGGAGAAACTGACTCCTCCACGAGTCCAAACACACGTTTGCTATTGTTATTCTAGAAAACAGCTATGTCTCACACACACACACCCTGCTATTAACCCTTATTCTTATTTTATTTAGGCCAACATGAGCCATTTTAGGTCCTGCTAGCACACAATCCCAGACTTATAATGTTCTTTTATGCAGAGCGGAATAAACCTTAACGTGTTGAGCATATATACTATGTATTTAAATATGCAAATGAGGCAATATGTAACAAAATATGTGGTAATTTGCATATCATACCACATTTTAGTTACACAAAATAGTTTATGTGAATAGTAATTGTAACAGTATCATGCCACCATAGTAAAATAATCAATGATGAAGCATATATATATATATATATGAAGTTGATTATTTTCCTCTAACAGCACACCGCCAAGTCTCTTATTCCTCTTACACCATAGTAAACATTGGAGCTTGGCAATTTCTTGAAGGCTTTTCATCTTCTTGTCACAAATATAAATCATTTTAACATCAGATTTTAACTTGTAGTGTTCAGGAAATGCAGCATAATGTAAGCATTTGAGGTGAACAAGTTCCTAGGATTTGTTTTCTTGCTAGTTTCTGTCAAAACAGTGATAATGGTGCTGCCTTCAGATGCTCTTAGGATTATGGTAAAAACCAGTTACTGACCTCTCAACTTGTAATGTCGAACCCAGGAAGACAGAGTTACTCCTTTGTTCAACATCTTGTCTGTTACTGGCTCGCTATCTGTTAGCTAATGTTGTGCCATAACAACTTTTTGCTGTTAGCTTTTGTTAGGCTAATGTTACGTAACAGTAGCTCTCTCTTGAATTTAATAAGACAAAAAAAATGCAGCTTGCCATGTTGCCGAGAAGCCACAAAGAAGCGTAAACTCCTCATTCCAAAAGACAGCAAGAAACTTAAAGTTACAGTTTTACCTTTGACCAAGTGCTGACACTGGAAATGGTTATAGAAAATTAATCAACACCTTCTGACCAATCAGAATCCAGAACGGATCCAGTAAGTCTGGTTTTAAAGTCACATGAATCAGTGTGTATGTTGTGATGATGTTCTTCCTCAGAAAAACATTTGATTAAATAAATAAATAAATAAAAGGGAAAATGTACAAAATTTGGAAGCAAAATATCAAGGTACCACAGGCAAAATGTCTCAAATCTTTACTAAAATCATTACTGAAAATAAACTTCACTAAATGTCTCTAAAAAATGTGAAACAAATTTTTAAGCAATTTTCTTTTACAGATTCAGTGACTAATTCAATTGTAGGTTTTGTGCTTGGGGCTCCATTTCAGTCATACAAGTATTATTTATATTAAGGTAGATGGAAGACATATTAAAGAGTTATAAAATGAATTTCACAGCTATCTTGCTATGAGAACATCATAGCGAGCATGCTAGCTCTTCGTAATCCTGATATCCTGTGACACAGCCTAGGGCTAACACTTCCAGTAGAGTCCATTCCACTTTTTCCCAAATAGGTTTGCCTTTGCTGAGATTACTGACGACGCTGTTCCTGAGACTTTAGAAAGGACGAGAGAGGCTCACTTCCTGGTTAGAGAAGAGGATTTGGTGAGAACAGTCAGCATTAGTCATTATCTCATTATTTGGAGGAATATTGTGCATGTTAATGAGATGCAAACGACGAAAGCAGAGCAAACAAAGGAGACAAGAAGGGCAGAGGGAGAAACCATGCTATCTGCTTCTGAGGAAATAATGAACTACCCAGGGAATGTGAGTGTATGTTGAATAGAAACTGTGTGTGGAGTGTGTGTGAATTCGTTCTACTGCAAACATCAGGCAAAGAAGATCTGAATGACGATAACCGTGTTGCTGTAGAGGGAAATCAACGTCGACAGATGTTTTCTCTCGTTCCTTGCAGCGGTTCGTTGGCTATCTGGGGAGAACGGAACAGCAACAGCCATTCTTTACAAAAATACACCTTATTTTCTCCCCGTTCCCTCACTATCTGAATTCAACAGCGGCTTTCCATGGTGTGAAATGACAGGTTTTGAATAAACCGCACCCTGTGCTAGCTTGGGACGATAAGAGTTTCATTTTCTCTCAATAGAAAAACATATTACTCTAGCTGAAAAAGAAGCAGAAATGCTTTCACTCAGCTGTTTTCAGCTTGCTCAGAGTACACTCCAAATCTCTCATGCACTAGCAGAACTGGTTGGCAAACGCTAATAGGAGTCATTACTCCATAGAGCCAGTCAATAAAATTAGACAAATTCAGTGCTTAGCTAAAATCTTTCTCATTATTGCTTGCAGTTTAATTTGATGTCAATTAGGCCTCATTATTAAGAAATCTAATTTAGAGATCTGTTTCTGTTTAGCAAGAGACATGTTTGCTTTCTTAGCTCCCATGCTAATGTAGCTAACATATAATCTCAGCATAGCTAAATGCTAGAATGTCATTAATGGAGACATTATATTAAGCCTACTGACTACAGACCATTTTCAATGAGCACAGGAAGTGACATCAGTGTTCCTAGAGCACATCCAGAAATAACATCTGAACACCAGCAAAGAACAACACATGACTGGAAGCTTGATTTAAGGGTTCAGATTGAAATTAAGGCCATTGATTTTTTCTCTCAGACGAGGAACAAACTTGCTTTCAGAAATTAAAGTGGCAATTTAGCAAAAAGAAAGAGCAAAGAAAAGATGAGTTTGCTGGAGTTGAGAGAGAGAGATGGGCACTAGCACCCCTGGATCGGGAGCACGCGTTTTATCTAAACTTATATGAAAGTTACATATTAAAGGTGACGCTGTTCCTCGGTGAACTTGTGAGAGTCAGTGTGAGCTGCATGATGTATCCTAGACAGGGAAATATAGTAAGGCTACTCAGCTAGCTAGCTCAACTAACCATTCACATCTTAGACAACTCCAGCTTCACCATCCACAATACAGACACCATTATATGAGTGAACATATCACCCTTTCCACTGAAAAGTAAAAACACCCCACAGCAATGTCAATGACAAGGTAAACAATCTATTCTTAGATAACAGACAAGTTCATGCTCAGAGGATTGGCTCATGACAATGAACCATTTAGTGTTTACTTTTGTAGATATCTTGCTTGTTCACTTCTTTCAGGTTCAGGAAGTATGAGATGAGTTTCTTTTGACAGATTTACATTTAAAACAGTGCCTAAAGCTGTGTTAATTTTGTCAACAAACTTTTGATGATAAATATTCTTTGGCAATCTTTTATAATTTAATATAAATTTAAAAAATTGATAATGAAAATTACGTCGCCTCACAGCAAGAAGGTTCTGGGTTCAATCCCCGGATCACCCAGGGTGCCTTTCTGTGTGGAGCATGTTGCATGCGTGCGTTTCCTCTGGGGACTCCGGTTTCCTCCCATGGTCCGAAAACATATGAATTAGGTTAATTGGCTACTTTAAATTGCTGATAGGTGTGATTGTGAGTGTGATGGTCCCAGCCACTAGGGGGCACAGTTAGTGTTTCCTGGTGCCGGTCCCGTGCCCGGCCCCAGCCAAATCGATGAAGCGGATGACAGACGATCCGCTGTGGCGACCCCAAACAGGGAATAAGCCGGAAGAAGAAGATAATGAAAATTATTAAATGATTATTAAATCAATTATGCCCTGACTTGTGCTTCTGTAGATTTGTGCTATCTGTCTATCGATACACATTATTTAGTGGGTGCATGTTAGGTTTAAAGTCTTTAAGCTTTAAGTCTCAGGGTTAAGGTCAGGGTTAGGTTAAGGGTTAGCACAAATCGTCAGAACACCGGCTCGCTAGGCTTGCTAACAGCTTCCACAGTGCTCCTGGATTCTAACAGGTATATGAGTCAGGCCACACGCATGGCGTTGGTCTGAACTGAGCAACACCTTTATATGAAAATACAACATTTCATCATGAGTCATGGCTAACTCCACATAACTTCCATATAGCAGCAACACCACCAAAAAAAAGCTTCCAGCAAGCCACCCCCTCCCCTGACATCATAGCCCATCTTAAAGTTACAGGGCACATTTTGCAACAAGGATCATGAAACTAAGAAAATTCCTATTAAACCACTGACTAAATTTGAGTTTGAAATGAGTTCCACTGACTAAATCCTGACTAAAACAAAACAAAACAAAAATACTAAAATGTGACTAAAATATAACTACAATTTTCAGTAAGTGACTAAAATCCTTGTCAAAATTAAGACTGGCCTAAAGTAGGTCATGATAACATGCGAGGTGACTCGTGTTACCGTTCACCTCATTGAAATGTTATACATAGATATGAGTATGTTATATAGAGTATGAGTATTAGTACATAGTATTATTTTGTGATCTAGTTTTGAAATTGGTGAGGTCTTGTTTCTGATAGCTGACGGAATAAAACACGTTTGGAGTCTCCAGTCGTCACGTCTGTTAGAGTTGAAGCTGAGACTCGGAGGCCTTAGGTTCACCTGGAGCTCCAGCTAACTCGACTGCTGAGTCAGAATCAATAGCGGAGTATACATTTTGTTTCCAGCTTGCCCTTGTGCGTGTCTCTCACCATTCGGAAGCGTGTCAGAGCTCAACCTCACATCGTCTCATGCTCCTTCACTTCATAATTTATAAAACTCTACTATGAAACTATGAAAACTCACTGAAGTTACAGTTAGGGGCGTGGATAGCAAACGTTGGCTGGCTAGCTTCCGGATGAAATTAAGCGAATGGTCGATCATTTTTTCCAAAACAGCGCTGTTGAATTCTGCACTCTGATTGGTCAGAAGGTGTTGATGAATTCTCTCTAACAGCAGCTCTGACAGTAGCGCAGGTTTATATCAATGCGCTCATTTTAATACGTTGCTGTTTCTTTAATAACAACTCGTTCACAGGAACGTGTACAGTTAACATTAAAAAAAAAAAAAGATGCGAATATGAGATTAAATAAACGGCAAAATATCGAACCATGACTCCATGAAACCATACTGAGTTTGAGTAGGAATCATATGCTTTTTTTCTTCATTAAAATGTTAATTTACATCTCTGTGTACTAAAAAAAAGGCAGTTGTTGAACTCTTCAGTGTTCTAAAATTAAATGTGACAATGTTTCACCTTATAAAATTAACCTGAAACAGTAAAAAGGTGTGAGACTGAGATAAAAAAAGTTTAATCTATCTTTCTAGCACTGGAATGATATGATAAAAAGTAGTTCCTGAAGGTAGTGTCATATCCCTACGCCATCAGAGCCACACCACAACACATATTCCTTCCCCTCTGAAAAAGTAGTTCCACTCCATCTGAATGGATTCATAAAGCCATCACACATGCACACATTACTGTACACAGGGTCGGGAGGGTCACTTTAAAACTGTATTCCGATACAGTTACTAATTACCTGCTAAAATGGAGTCAGTAACTGAATCTAATTACCACAAAATGACAGTAATGTAACTGATGGCGTTCTGTTACTTTTGGATTCCCTCAATACCACATATGAGGATGATGATGACATTTTCTCATCTGGAAGCAGAACCTGCTCTGTACTGTGATGTTGTTCCCTTTTCTAATTTAAAGACAAATTAATGGTGAAATTTCCACCCAGTGAACACGTGTTTTCCCCAGAGGCCTGATAGTGACTTGGTGAGTGTAAGATTAGCTATGATTTCACTCCAGACCCGAGCGGTGACGTGAGACTCGGGACCTGCTGTAATGTGGCACATGTGCAGGTAGTATATCGCTCTTATTTAGGGCTGAGACTGCTGATTATTATTATTATTATTAGTTTTGATACTTTTTTAATTTTACTATTTTGAGGGTGTTAATTGATCTTTTGTTAGTCAGTGTTAGATAATCTTCCCTTGATTATTCAATTGGTTTTATTATTATTATTTTAAATATTATGTACAAAAGATATTTATTTGCAGCATTTTAATCAGCACTATAGACCTTTTAATTAAACAGAAGTTCACTAATTACAACATTAGTGTCATTTATCAGATAATCTGCTCGTGTGGACCAGATGAATGTTGATCCTCATTCAGTAGAAGCATTATATATGACTGGTACTGAAGAAACACTCAAACTAACTCAAGGTGGCGCTATGGAGCCTACAGCGGTTACTGTTTAATCCTTTCGACTTGTGATTTGTGAATGGAGAGCAGGGTCGGAAAAATAGGTTAGTTTAACTAGGAACACCACGCTTCTCCTCATATTCCCACAAACCGATGATAATATTACTCACATTAAACACAGGTTATGCCATGAGGCCAGCAGTGTAGTGTACTGTAAAGAGCTTCATACCGTAGAGAAAGTCCTGCTGATGTTTCTGCTCCTCCATTTCACTCTAATGTGTGTTTATGGAGTAAGGCAGAGGGTGCGCAGCGTGTTTCATAACGCAATTCATCTAATAATAAAATTACTGGCAATTATGTTTATTATCGTTTTTTTTATTGATTTTGATGATTAGTTGCATTTTAAACTTGTAATCCTGCAAATAATCCCAATTTTTACTAAATTTGTCTGTAATCTGGTTACAACTTTTTTTCTGCAACTGTAAAAGAATAGTTACCTTTTTTTGCATCCTAATTACGTAACGCCGTTACATGTATTCCGTTACTCCACAAACATGTATGTACAAGATCTCAGTAAACTCTGATCTGAATTCTGCAGCTGCCTGTGTGATAGTGTGTGTTCTTCATGTCAGATTACACCATGAAGATCCTCTAATGATTAAATAACATGATCTTGTTCTGCTAACATCATCGAATCCAGAAATCAGCTCAGGCTCATGTAAACTCCAACATTCTTACCAGATGTTTTTTCTTCCCCCATTCATGTACATGGTATGTGTGATGGGTTTTTTTTGTTTCTGTTTTTTGTTTTTAATGTTCTAATGTCTTCGGTTATTCATGAATTCCTGAGTTTCCAGAGGAATTCCTCAGGCCTCGAGCTCCAATGCATGTAGCATGTCCGTTAGCCCACTGTGGAAGGAACGGAAACGTCAAATAATTCCTAAATTATTAAGCAATATTGTTATTGTTGCAGAGTTTCAGGGGTTAATTTTGGAATGGCATCTGTGTGTATATCCTGCTTCAAAAGGAGGAGTATGGAGCATGGATTCGGCTTGATGGGAGAGAGCGATGCAGCAGAGACAAGTTCCTCTGAGATTTACACACAGTTCCTCTCACGCTCAGTGTTAGTGAGGAAAGATGGGATCTTATTTGAGAAATATTATTTGACAAAACAGTATTAGTTTTTGATAAATGATGGAATAAAAACAGCTCTTCAGGGCTTCGTTTCAGTCCAAGTTCACGTTCACTCTTTAGTTTATCTTCTCAAACCATCTTATTGCGAGTGTGTGTGTGTTTGTGTGTGTTGGGTTCCTCATTAGAAAAACACCTCGTATTTCCAAGCAGCTCTCGCAAAGCATGCTGGGAGAAACGGATGCTGTGGAGAATGGTGTGAAAATGCTAATGCTAACGCCTGCATCTGTGTGTGGGTGGTGATTCTGTTTACTCATAATTATGCACTGCTAGAAACATCGCTTAATAATAAGGGCAATTAGCAGGGAAGATAGGCAGGAGACAGACGAACAAAAAGAACAGCTCAAACCACTGCTCGCATATAAAAAAACCTGAAGTAGCTCTTATACTAACTACTAGATTATTTAAAGAAAAAAAGGTGCTTGACATGCCAAATAATGAGTAATAAGTAATAACACTCGTGGGGAGGAAAATAATCCAGGATAATGTAGTGTGATGTGGCGGGTTGCAAAGAGGAGTTACTGGTAGTTGATTCTTTTCCAATAACTCCACATTCCCAACTGTTTATATCCCTTATACCATAACAGCAGCAGCTGTGTTTCCATTAACCTGCTTAATGTGCAATTTGAGATTGCAAACTAAAAAGCTAGTAATGGAAACCTGTATTTTGAGAAATGTGCATTTCCAGATAACTCGATAAAGTAATAATTCACAAAACTAAAATGGAAACACATTTTTCACATTTTAGTCACATGACAGGAAGCGCAAATGGAAACGCTTTTGGAAATGGAAAATCTTCTTGTAAAAAAGAGTGCTCTGTAAGGCCAATTGTGAGAGGAAAAACCCAGCTTTAATCACTTAGTGGAAACACAGACCACTCATAATTGTGTTTTGTCAAAATTAAAAAAAATATCATTTCAATTTCATGCAAAACTGCAATGGAAACCTGGCTAATGGCATATCATACTTTTTATCCATTAATCTCTACATTGTCAAAGTACATCAATGGTATTTCTTTTGTATCTTTAATATCTTAAAGGTGAACGATACAAACTAAAGGGTTTTAAAGCTGAACCTTGTACAGTTTGATACCTTTCTATCTGATACTGACAATAGTTCTTGAAAGCTATCATATGAAACATGGAAAGATGTGCAGTTCTTTCCAGATGTGCTGTCTCTGCGCAAGACAAGAGCCCCAACTCCACAGTGCTTGAGAGAGCATCCACCACCCCATGTTTACGCTTCTCAAGCAGAGACGCCTGCGCTGGCGTGGCCACGTGAGCTGCGTGAGCTGGCCTTAGGCACAAGGCCAACAGGCAGATCCAGGCTTCACTACAAGGATGTCTGCAAGCATGACCTCAAGGCTCTCTCTGCCCGTCCCCCAGCACACTGCAGTCGCTTGCTTCAGACAGAAGCGCCTGGAAGCAAGGAGTCAAGCCAAGTCTCTCCACGTACTGAACCAGACCAACCTGAGGCAGCGAGCAGCAGATACAAGAACTCAAAGGAGAGCCGGAGCTGCCTCAGCATTCTGCTGCTGTACACAGAGTGCTAGAGATTAGACCCCTCTCGCATTGGACTCTGCAGCTACAGCAGGTGCTTCTCAAACCTGTTCACCAGTGGCACCAACACCAAAGAGTCCTGTGGAGCGAGAGTTGTGTACTAGCTACGACGGGGTCAGATCTGTAACGGAAATGTAAACCTGTTCAAACAGTTGATATCAAGTGAGAATGTTTAGTGAATATCTAATAAACAAATCATCATTTTGAGATATTAAACCATATTCTTGATAAACTTTGTCAATATTCAGACTTAATAAATGATCTTCAAATGCCTAAAAGCAAGTTTCTTTAAAATGAACTCCTGCCTTTCAGTGTTATGAATTCATGCAAATATTTTTTTTCCCACAATCTTTTTTCAAACATGTTTCTGAAGCGGCCTCTACACTGCAGGGCATAAACTAATTTGCATTGACTCCGCCCACTCGTTTTAACGTCAGCATAAAACCAACCCAAATTACATATTCCTAAAGGCAAATGAGAAGACAAGACAAGCTCATGTACAGTGTTTTATTTATTATTATTATTATTATTATTTCTTTTTTAGGATAGCATTTACAGATGATGTACGCACATGGAGTTCTTTAATAAACCAGACACACAGTGTTTACCTCCATACAGCGCACTAGCTAACATTTGGGAGGAAAAAAAGCATAGGAATAAAAACCCAATAGCAGATAAAACCACACTAATTACTGATTAATTCACGTTTCGTCAGATCATGGAAATTAGAAATGAGCATTTTATAACTGAGCTGTCTCTTCACTGCCTGAGAAACTAACATGCTCTCACACACACACACACACACACACACACACACACACACACACAGCATAAGTTTAATCTTTAGTCTTTTCAATTTGAAGCAAGAACCCAAACAGCTCACATGTCCAAACCAGTCAATTCTCTTTGCTTACACAAATCAAATAGGAAGCCCTGACCCACCAAAGAAAAAGAAAAAGAGGAAAAAAACAGTTCTCAAAGGTGTAGAAGTGAAGCCAGAGGTGATGGGATGTAAATGCAGAGTCTTTTTTGCTCCTTCTTTCTGCAGGAATCGTGCTCATTATCTGTAATAGGGGTCAAAGCACCGGCAGACACGGACTACACACACAGATCCGTTACTGAAGGTCGGAGCGAAGCAGGCAGAGGGCAAACCCGCACAAATACACCACTAAAGGATGTGGAACAAGAAAAAAAACACTTGAAAAACAGGAAAGTAGCCAAGGGTAATCACGGCATTATGAACGTGACATTTTAAACTCATCCGTGGGTATAACGTGTGTCAGAGCCTGAAGGAGCTCAGCGCAGGGAGCGAAAGCAGAGCGGCATAAAGTGCACGATTATTCCTCTCTGTGTTACTGACACACTGCAGTGGATCACTGTTATAGACCATACATCATATCACAGTTATCCTGGTGCACAAACCCGTCCTACAGCTGTCTAATACATTTTGTACGAGTGCCTCCTACCTTCAGTCTGTTTTACTGTCGGAATGCACAGAAATGATTCTGAAGCTTGAGGCCAGAAAAGTGCACAAAAGGTTTCAGAATACACCTACCCTAACTTTTCTTACTACACACCAAATAAAAGCAGACGCTCTGACAGAGGGAAGCGGGCTGACTGACACAGCTCGATGAGATTGTGAGATTTTATCAACAGTAACAAATAATCTCTCCACTCACCGATATGTCTCCTAGCAACCGAACAACAATTGTGCATTTATTATCAGTGAAGCGTTTACTGTACTGTGTTTCCTGTGAATGAGCTGTTACTATAGAAACGAGCACATTAATGTAAACCTGGGATTTACAGCTGCACTGCAATATAGAAATTAATCAACATCTGATGACCAATCAGAATTCAACACACTTTCACCATATAGGTATTTCTTCTTAATTATGAATCTAATAATAACCCAGAATGCTCGAGTCTTTAATGGTCAGTGATGAGATTTATGTCAGGGATGTTTACTCAACAGCTTCTCTTTGTGTATTTGTTTTTTACTTGATCACATTTTGAAAGAGAAACAGGTGCATTATGCAAAAAAAAGAAAAAGAAAATAAAGAAAAAAGAATCACAGTGGCGCTGACACTTTTGACATTTCTGTTACAGTGCACAGGAACAACACGTGCTAAGTGTTTTCGAACGGCCAATTACGTGGTGAGGAATCAATTCCGGTAAGTGAAACGAGGAAAATAAATACGGTGTAGTGTGACAGAGTTTCAGCTTAACAGATCCACTAACAGTCATAAAACACACACACACACACACACACACACACACACACACACACACACACACACATTGTGAAAAAGAAGTGAAAGATCCATAATGTGTGTGTCAGAAAGCAGAAATCCTGTTCACAGTGCCACGGGGAGCCAATAAATTGGTCCGGCTGGAATTTCGAGAGACGTTTAGTTGTCAGGAACGTCAGCTGTGCCTCTGCAGTCGGCTCTGACAGTCCGGGTCCAGCAGCGAGAGCCATTTTTATTCCATTATCTATCAAAAATTGAACCAAACCTGAAACGTACACAGTTCGAGTCACTGCACATGCAGTGAGGACGAGGACGGGCTCTGAATTCTGCGCTGCAGCTAACACGCTAATGTAGCTAGCAGGAGCGTAACCTCACCATGGTGAAACATGATCTAAATAATAATAATAATAATAATAATAATAATGCCAGTGTTATACTTTATTATTTGCAGTTAATTATTAATTCATAATTAATAATTATAATAATTATAGTCATTAAGAATGATCATTAATAAAGTTTAGACATTTCATTTTTTACAAGTGTGAATAATCGTGTTTTTTTTCTCTCTTTTCTCCCCCAGCATTTCCTTCCTAGTTTGTAATTCACTTCTTTATTCGTTTAAACTTTTTCATTTGATCAGTTTTCCCTCTTTCCTGCCTCCCTTCCTTTCTTCATCTTTCTTTAATTCTGTTCTTCCTTCATATTCATTCCTTTCTGTCATTTTCTCCTTTCATTAAGTTTTCCCTCCTGAGCGTCGACACATGAACACGCAGATCGGACGTGTGGAGTGATTAGACTCTGAGAATGTAGCTGAGTGTTTCATCTCAGCATGATTAGCTCTGAGAGCAACGCTAAGTGTGTGTGTGTGTGTGTGTGTGTGTGTGTGTGTGTGTGTGTGTGTGTTCTGCAGTGAGGGAGATCCCACAGCCAATAAGTCTGACACTTCACTCGGAGCAGAGCCACCAAACACACACAAGTGCTCTCTACTTACAGCACTGACTGCTATTAAAACACACACACACACCTACACACACACATACAGTACATTATGAAACAAATTTAAATAAATGAAGTCTATTGTGTGATTAATTGCTAAAGGAGGTATGAATTTATATTACTCACAAAACACCCATCATTCTTTCTTTCTTTCAGTAATCCTGTGATCTACATACAGCCGTGACCAGAAAGTCAGGAATAACTGTGAGGTTTATTATTATTATTATTATTATACACAAAGCTACTAAACACCGAGCCAGTACACACAGAGATGCTACACACAGCGTTACTGAACACGGGGCTGAGCTTAGTCAGACACGTTGGACTGATTACACACTACAGTACAAGGCCAGGTGTGAAGGCCGTCTCTGTCACTCAGCTGCTCATCTCCTCAGCACAATCAATGCACAATCAGAAAGAGATCAATTTCATGTCATCAGTCTGCAAGATAAAGAGGCTTTCTGGTGAATGTGTAATGCTGAAAGTAGCAGAGAGACCTGCACTCCACCACTTTATCACACATGTCTCAGTCTGGGGGAATAAATCAGTCAGATGTCACTGCAGCTGAATTCTGGAAAGAATCCACATAAGCTGAAGTTTAATTCAAATGCTTTCTAATTTTTGAGTTTTCAATCTCTCAAACTTGTTTGTTTATTTTAAATATTTTAACCCATTTATTCATCATAGACCCCCTCAACAAAAACAAGAGGAAAATAAGGAAAGATCTTCACTGGGAGTGGATCAGAAAGTCCAATCCACTACCACTACACATGACGCCATTGCCACCATCCTACATCTGGCCCTCACACACCTGGACAATAAGGACACACATGTACAAATGCTGTTCTTAGACTTCAGTTCAGCATTCAGCACTATCATTCCTCAGCACCTGTTTGGGAAGCTGAGCCTGCTGTCCCTGAACACCTCTCTGACCTGGATCCTGGACTTCCTGACCGAGAGACCTCAGTCAGTCCAGATTGGGAACAGTATCTCCAGCACCACCACACTGA
>JAQQZX010000036.1:26238488-26248770 GCA_030068355.1 Notoglanidium maculatum
TGAGAACAGCTGAGAAGATCATCGGAGTCTCTCTTCCCTCCATCACTGACATTCACCACACTCGCTGCATCCGCAAACCACCAGCATTGTGGACGACCCCACACACCCCTCACACACACTCTTCACCCTCCTGCCATCTGTCAAGAGGTACCGAAGCACTCGGGCCCTCACTGTTGCACTGTACAACAGCTTCTTCCCCCAAGCCATCAGGAGCCTGAACACTCAGGGACACACACACACACACACACACAAAATACAGTCATACAATTTTTGCACATGTATGTCACTGACCAGGATTTATAGGACTTGTACGGCTTGGGTTAGCGCTGCACTTGGTCTTGTCTTGTGATGTTTGCACTGTCTGCAGTGTTTGCACATGTTTGCACACGGGCACTTTATGTAGTCTCACGTTGTCTTTTGTTGCACATGTGCACATTTGTACTTCTATGTTGCCCTGTGTGTAGCACCTTGGTCCTGGAGGAACGTTGTCTCGTTTTACTATGAACTGTACCATCTTTATATGGCTGAATAAAAGCCACTTCACTGGACTTGAAGTAAAAAATAAATACATAAAAAAATCAAAGTTCTCACATGATGTTTAATTCGACAGTGTGATGGTATTAGTATGAGCAACGAACATCAGTATTAAAATCAGTTGAATTGTGAAACAGCAGCAAGAGCATTCAGGGAAGCTCAGTAAACAGCTGTATACAATCTGCACTGAATTATTTATAAAACACAAAACTGCACAATAGCAGGAGAAACTGATGTGACTTAGCATTGAGGGGAAACGTGGGAGGAATTCCCACTCGGATAAATGGAGAGGTACAGTTTTGTTCTCTCAGGTCCGGGACGTGTGCCTGTACGTCATCATATCTATAGCAAAAGCTCATTTATAGAGACTCGTATGGCGAACGCTCCTGATAAATGATACAAAAAATGAGTGTAATCGTTGATACAGTCAAGCTTTGTCCAGAGTAAAGAGACACTTATTTAAATTTAGCAGAAGGAGTCTCCAGTGTCAGTGCTTTTATCAGTCAGAGGTCATGCAGAGTTTACACTTTGTGGTTTCTTGGTCACATGACAAGCTGTTTTTTTCTTATTGTGTTATTAAGTTCAAGTGAGGCTGATAAGACAATGACTGTTTACAGCTGCTGTAATGTAATTTTTTACTTTTTTCTTCTTTTTTACACCACCCCATCTAAAACAGTGTTGGTTTCTCTTCATTCATGTGTAAATGTTTTCTATGTTTTTGCTATAATGTAAGTAAGAACAGGATCTAACTTCCTTCACAGATGTTCCATAACACTGAATGGGTAAAACGTACAATGTGTCATTCTTCATTTAATGTAAATTATGATTATTTGTAAATTGCTGTGGTGTAAAAAGGAATAAAACACTTGGAGTTGTACTGTTGCAGGAAAATAATCAGCTTCCATGTGGTAACAGTAACTCCGCTTCATCAGAGCACCTTGGGTTTGATTATTTTCCTATAACAGCACCACACCCAGATTATTCCCTGCACATTATAAGGATGTTTCAGGCTCTGTTTCTCTCAGGACCGGGGTGAACTTCACTAACTAGTGCACACTAAAGCAGGGTAATGAAACACCACCTGTCACAGCTGTTGACTGGAATATTAAACCTGAAGCATGCTGCAGGTGTGTGTGCATGTGTGTGTGTGTGTGTGTGTGTGTGTAGTGAAGTGAAGTGACGTACAGCAGCTGGAACTGATATGAGAAGGTCATTCCACTGAAATGCTGAAATACAATTCACTTCACTTCAATTGCTTTTACTGTCACAGCACGAGTGTGTGACGAAATGGAGCTGTTCAGCACGAGGAAGAGAAATTTATTCCACAAATACACTGCGGAAATGATGCCACATATTCATGGGAGCGTAGAGGACACCACTACTCCTGATACGACAATTAATAATAATAATAATAATAATAATAATAATAGTGTTACAGAAAAATACTGAGTGAGGAGGTTGTGTGAGGAAACGAAGTTACTGTTACTACTCTTGAGTTGATTATTTTCCTATAACAGCACATCCCCAAGAGTTTTATTCCAGAGCAATTTACCAACAATTATATATTTTTTAAAGAACAACACATTTGCAGTAAAGGTTTTTACTTTGTTCTCACATGGATTTTGCAGCTATAAAAGCAGTAAAGTTGTTAAAAGTTTTACCTCTGACCCTAGAACCTCCTTTCATAAATGTTAAATAACCATCTCCCTTCGCCATACCAAAGATTATACACTCTTTTAACCATTTCTGTGCAGCATACACCGCACACATCCCTGTGAATGAGCTGGTGCTATAGAAATGTTACTGTACTAGAGCAAGCACATTAATATAAATCTGTGACTTCATAGAAAATGTCTGAACCATTAGAAGCTGAGCGCTGAACGTCGTCTCTGATGTTTAAAATGGCCGTGTTGTAAAGGCTCAGCGTGAACAGAGCTGCACTCTCCAGACTGCCACGTTTCAGCACAACGTGTTATTTACAGCGAATCAGAATGAGATGGCCCGCCTCCCATCCCTCCATCATCTTCATCCGAGCTAGATGAGGCGGAGAATATTCATCAGTCACCAGCTGCCGTTCCTGTCGCACCTGAAAACAAGCCGCGAGCAGAGAGATGGAGTGACGCTGTCACCGCTCCTAAATATAAACCCTTACACACAGTCCATTACGCTCACATCCTCAAGTTTTCTGAGACTTTTAAGTGCAAGAGAAGATGGTGTTGTGTTTCTATCAGCGACTGTACTGCAGCTAGAGCGGCAGCTAAACACCCACGCAGTCATGGCCTACATCCAAACCTGTAAAGCGTCTTTCAGAACACACCAAACTTCTTATCCACACCACCGTAACTCTAGGTATAATCACGGGTCATGTGATCAGATACGCTCGCTGTGGAGGAGTGTAAGCTGTTCAACAGCCACCTTATTCCTCATCCAGCACACAATCACACAACAACATGGACAGCTAACATTCAAAAACATTCCTGCAATGTTCTAAAAACATCTGTGAGAAAATATTAAATGGTGACACACAACACCGACAGACCAGCTTGGAAACCGACGTAAAAGTATTTCAATGTGAATCTGACCTGTTTTGAACACATTACATAAGAGTTTCTTTCAGTTGCTTTTATAAATGTATATTTTTGCTGGACTAAGATTATCATCAAAATATTAAAATCAAAATCCAGATATCATGTCATGATTTTAAGTTTTAAAAAAAATTAAAAATCAACAAAAATGTTTAAAAATGTAATCTTAAAAATACAAATTATATTTGAATTAGGCTAATGCATCTCCTTTACCCTGGAATAAAATCTCTAATTTTGATTTAGAGTTCTGATTTTTTTTTTATTCTCAAAGCCATCATTTTGATTTTCAGTGTGTAGAAAAAGATGAGCTTTTTAGAACACTTTCACATTTATTAATCTACTAACTGAGTCCGAATCTGAAGCAAGTTTAAAAAAAAAAACACCAAACGGCATATAGAGCTGAACATGTCCTTGTAAAACCATTTGGCCAGAAACATGGCAACAAAACAAGCTGTACACAGAAACTATTGACTACAGAGACTATATCATATCCAGTGTTTATTTTTCTTTTTGCTCTTCTCTCTGGTCCAAATCTCCAGAACGCTTGGCATTCCTGCAGCTCCACAGCTCTGTCCTACAGCAGCAGAACGCGGCGTGTTTGATTCCCTTCCTGCAGTGAGTCGTTTCAGAGTCGAATCACTTTCTGACTTGGATTTCATTTGGAATCAGACAGAGATCGGCTCGCTCAGACTCCTGAGTGTGATTGTTGTGTTGTCACCGGACTACACACGGAGAACACGCCCCATTCCTTTCCAAACGCACTAAACTCTGCACGTGTCCAGTCCATGTAATAACCATAGTGATGATTTTTTTGGAGTTTACCATGGAGACGCTGGGACCAACACACACTCGTTTTCATTATCCCCAGAAGAATGAAGGATTTCTCAATTGCGGATTAATGAATGATTCCTTTAAACCAAGTTTAATTTTTAGTCTCTTTTGGAGAAATGGAAGAAAAACAAGCAATGATCCTGAGACCCGTCAGAGAACAAGATGAAATCTGGAACTTTGTTTTTGTTCTATCAGAAATTTAAGAAAAGTGCAACAAGGAATCAATACTCCCTGAAAGACTTGCATATTATTTATTGTATCAAGAAATCAGTTCATGGCCTATGTTAATTTTAGCTAACAGTTTCCTACATTTCTCACAATGCCGTTCTGAGTGTGGTGCAGTGGGATTTAGCCCTCACTTCCTGTCTTCTTACAGAGTGATGCAGCAGCACTTTAGTCCTTTAGTCTGTTCAGCTCTCACCTCCTCATCAGTACTCTCTGCTCAAACATGTCAGCTTCCAAAACTCTAATCTAATGCTAATCTCATAGATCGCCAACTAGCAGAGCCGAGTCTCTACATCGTATAGCGGCGTTACGGTAAATAGGAGAAAAATGATTTTGGCGATCTCCGACATACTAAGTGAAAAGAGTCAGGATGTGCTGTTAGCTTCAAAAATAAATGAAGTAGTGAAGTTGGCACAAATGTTGGACTCAGAGTCCCAGAATGCAATGCAGCCATAAGACGCAGAGACCCGACTCAACTAGTCAGCAATCTACCAGATGACGTGATGGCAATGATGCTTACGCGAACATTGGAGTCAGATGAGAAAATGAGAGAGCTGGACAGATTAAAGTGCTAAAGTGCCGCTGCATCGCTCTTTATGTAGAGATGAAGCAAAGGCTAAATCGCAGTGCAGCACTATCAGAACGGCATTGTGGGTAATGTAGGATACCACTGACCATGAAGTGAATGTGGACCATGAGAGAAATTTAAACTCAGAGTTTCATGATAAAATAAATCTTGAATAAATCGCTGTTGAAGATCTTTAGAAACATAAAGTACTAGATATATTTACCCCATGCTGGTCTCCATTCTGCCTTCACTAAATAATAATTTGTGGATCTGCTGGGTAACTACTCCAAACGTGATGAAGATTGTCCTCGTCCAATTTTCCCAGCGTCCCGTGGAGAACCGTCTCGGCCAGTTCTAATATCTTTAAGCCTCGTGTGAATGAAATGCTCTTCTCATTAATTACAGGATGCAGCAAAGTCCCAGTCGAGACTGAGTTCTGCGGCTCTAACGTGCTGATTTATCAGAGCCAGGCAAAAGGAGCAGGAACGAGGCCTGATTTCCCTGAACACAACCGGAGGGGTGTGTGTGTGTGTATGTGTGTGTGTGTGTGTGTGTGTATGTGTGTGTGATGTACATAAGGCTAAAATTAATCACAGTGACATTCGCATTGAAATACAGCAGCTGTGCAGAAAATCTCACTACAACCGCAAGCTCCTAACAAACATCTAATGAAGGTTCTGACCTGAAGCCACATTGATGGAAGGAGAAGCTACAGGGTTCCTCATTAATGAAGAGCCTAAAGTAATTACTGCCAGCGAGAACTGTGGTTCATGCATTCCTAGAAAAAAAAAGGGCTATTTAAGTGTGCTTGGGATAATTATGCTTCCTAATCTCTCATTGTTTTGTAAAATGTGTCTGCTTTGTGTACTGAAGCAGTTTCATACGAGTACTGAAGAGTTCCTCCTAATGCATATCAAAGAACCCTTATTGTTCAAGCACATTACTATAGAGGCAAACTCTGTACCATATTCACATTCAAAAATTTTACTCTACGCTCTTTGAAAAATGATACTGTAATGATTTTTTAGTTGGTTAAAGGTTACAGCTTTGTGAACCTGTTCAATATAGAACCTTTAATGGTTCCTCTAGACTTAGAGATACAAGTCATTCTTAAAGCAATAGAGCATGTGAGAAATGTAAATATCTACAAGTGTTCATGAAAAAAGACTTCTTTGGATAATTAAGGTCCATTGATTGGTTTTACTTAGAAGAACGCTTTGTTATTGGGATCTACAGAGAACTTTACAGTTCCTGCCAAAAGGTCAACCAAAAGAGCCACTAATGGTTCTCAATTGTATA
The DNA here is from genome assembly GCA_030068355.1 of Notoglanidium maculatum. Lineage (NCBI taxonomy): Eukaryota > Metazoa > Chordata > Actinopteri > Siluriformes > Auchenoglanididae > Notoglanidium > Notoglanidium maculatum. The sequence continues at coordinate 26,244,531 of JAQQZX010000036.1, forward strand.
AGATTGCATTGTTGCAGTCGTGGTAAGTCGAGTGGTAAGTCGAGTGTTGGTTGTAGGGTTGATGGTTTTAGATGTCTAAAGTTCTGTCTGAGTAGAACCTTTACGGTTCCACCAGAAGGGCAAACAGAAATATTCTTTAGAGCACCTGATGCAGGTGATTTTCTGTAGCATCCTAGAACTCTAAGTCTTTCTCTCCATGTTCAGGAACTGCTGACCTCACCTTCCTCTTCTTCCTCCCTCTCATCTTCCTATCAGCCTTTTCTTCTTTCATCTTCATCACTTCATCTTCCTGCGGAACTCACTGTTGAACTCACCTTCCTCTACTTCCTCCTCCTCTTCCTCCCTCGCATCTTCCTATCAACCTTTCTCTTTTCATCTTCATCTTTATCACTTCATCTTTCCTCCTCGATCCTTTCCTCTGGTCCATCATCATCTCCATCTCTCCATCTTTCCTATGCTCTATCTTCTACTGTCTTTTCTTCTATTTCTATTCCATCCCTCTTTTCTCATCCATTACATCTTCTTCTCATCTTCCTTTCTTTAATGTCCTTTCCCCACTGCTTCTTGATCTTGTCCGTCCTCTTCTGTCCATCACCATCTTCCTTCCTTTTATTTCCTCTAGTTCATTTTTTCTACTAGTCTTCATTTTTTCCTTTCCTGTTCATCATAACCTCTTATTATTATTTTTCATTTGTTTCCTCTCTCATTCTCCTATTCATCAAGTCTTCTTCTTCTTCTTCTTCTTCTTCTTCTTGTCTATTCCTTTCCTGTTCACTTCCTCTTTTTTCATATTTTCCTCTCTTCTGTCTTCTCTCCACTCACCATTTCTATTTCACTCCTCAGTTACTCTCCACTTTTATCTTTCATCTGCTCTCTTCTTTCTCTTTTCTTGATTTTTTTCTCTCATATCACATGTTAAGATACAATATGTCTAGCTGCTGCAGCTCTACCATCCCTCCGCTTTTCACTTCTTCTCTTCTCTTCCCAGCTCTCTTGTTATTTTTTTACCTCATCACCTGTACACCCTTCCTTCCATTCTCTTTTCTCATCTCTCATTTCTCTACATGGTTCCCCATGCCTTGTGCTGAGGAACAACAGCAATTCCTTCATCTCTACCACTCCTTCCCATCATCTTATTTTCTCTCCTTCAATCCCATTTTATCTCATCATGTTAATCACCTCTTCACCCTTCCATTCTCCCCTTTCATAATCCTTTCCTTTTCACGTCATCGTTCCTCTCATCTCATCATCATCCTTGTGTCTCGTGTTCAGGAACGATACTTCAGCTGCTCTGTCTCTTACATTTTCTTTTTTTCTTCTTCTTCTTCATCACTTCTACACTCTTGAAGGTTTCTTAGTATAGGTAAGGGATCTTAGTCTCCTAAAAGGGTTCTAGATTGGAGGAATTACTGGTCCAGGAAACACTATTAAGGAGTTTGACAAGTGAAATCCATTTTAAAGAAACGATACTCCAGCTCTTCACATCTCCCTCTCTTCATTTTTTATCTCACACCATCTCATCACCTCTACACTCTTACATTCACTCATGTTTTATCCTCCCATCAGACTTGCATTCACACGCTCTCCTCTTTCACTTCTCTCCATGGTTCCTCATGCCTCATGTTCAGCTGTTGCTGTGTCTCTGTAATCTCTTCATCACCCTTCATGTGAGAGAACAGTGAGCTTTCTTTCACCTCTTCCATTTTTTACTTCCTTTCATTCTGTCCTTCTCTATTATCTCTTCATCTATCATGATACTTCATCTGCTGCTTCATCTCTAACATAACTCTCATCATCTTTTCTCGGGTCACCTCTTCACCCTTTTCTCTTATCCTCTTTTACTTCTCTCCATCCTTTCCTTCACACCTCTCAAACTTGCCACAATGTCACTTCCAACACATTAACAAAACCACACTTACATAATCAGCTCCCGGCTCGTCTGCAAACTTAGCGCTCCTCCGGTCTCCGTTATCCCTTCTTCATCCGTTATTCCTCCATCACGTCCCTCAGAAGCAGGAGGATAAAACTGAAGTGCGAGTGTATATCAGTGTGGTGGTGGCTGCCGTGCAGCGGCTCTTAAGCACAGGATAAACAGAGACTCACCTACGAGCGAGATGCTTTCACCAACGAGCGCTGCCTCAGAATGTGTGGTGAGAGAGGCGGGAGAGAGAGAGAGAGACGGGGGGAGGCTGGGGCTAAGGATGCTTTTGTGTGTGTGTGTGTGAGTGAGTGTGTGAGAGAGAGAGAGAGAGAGAGAGAGAGACAGTGCTCGTCTCTGAGGGAGGATCACACACACTCGTGCTGCTCTTCACAGACATCTGCTCCTCTCGCTAAACTCATTGGATAAGAGGGAGGATTCCTGTTTAGTCAGAGCCACTGTTTCCCAGGAGCCCCCTCTTCAAAAGACTAACACACACACACACACACACACACACACACACTTGCCTTCGTTCAGTGTCAATGCTTCATTTTCTTTTAATATCTTCCCCATCCTTCCATTTTGTCCACTCATTCTCTCCCTCCTTCTTTCTGTCTCTTGTCCTCTCTAGTGCACGCATGCACACACACACACACACACTCACACACACAAAGAATTGTTTTAATTCTGTCACTAATTCCAATGATTTCCCCTTCCTAATCTCATTTTCCCTATCTGACTCAGTCTGACATGCACTAATGGAGTGCCTGTGTTGTGTTAGAAAGTGTCAGAGAGTGTGTAGGAGTATTTGTAGTGTGTTAGGGAGTGTGAGAGAGTGTATAGGAATGTTTTGGTGTGTTGCGGAGTGAGAGAGTGTGAAGGAGTGGTTGTGGTATGTTAGGGAGTGTCAGAGAGTGTATATGAGTGTTTTGGTGTGTTAGGGAGTGTGAGGGAGTGTGTAGGAGTGATTGTGGTGTGTTAGAGAGTGTTAGAGTGTCTTGGAGAGTTTGTGGTGTGTTAGGAAGTGTCAGAGAGTGTGTAGGAGTGTTTGTGGTGTGTTAGGGAGCGTCAGCGAGTGTGTAGGTGTGTTTCTGGTGTGTTAGGGAGAGTCAGAGAGTGTGTAGGAGTGTTTTTGGTGAGTTAGGGAGCACCAGAGAGTGTGTACGAGTGTTTTTGGTGTGTTAGGGAGTGTCAGAGATTGTGTAGGAGTGTTTGTGGTGTGTTAGGGAGTGTCTGAGAGTGTGTAGGAGTGTTTGTGGTGTGTTAGGGAATGTGAGAGAGTGCATAAGAGAGTTTTGATTTGGTAGAGGGTGTGAGAGAGTGTTTTGGTGTGTTAGGCAGTGTCAGAGAGTGTGTAGGAGTGTTTCTGGTATGGTAAGGAGCATCAGCGGGTGTGTAGGATTGTTTGTGGTGTGTTAGGGACGGTGAGAGAGTGTGAAGTAGTGTTTCTGGTGTGTTAGGGAGTGTGACAGACTGTGTAGAAGTCTTTGTGGTGTTTTAGAGAGTGTCAGAGAGTGGGTAGGAGTGTTTCAGTGTGTTAGACAGTGTCAGAGAGGGTGTAGGATTGTTTGTGGTGTGTAAGGGAGTGTGATAGATTGTGTGGAAGTGTTTGTGGTAGGTTAGAGAGTGTGTAGGAGTGTTTGTGGTGTGTTAGGGAGTGTGTAGAAGAGTTTGTGGTGTGTTAGCGAATGTGAGAGAGTGTGTAGGAGTGTTTGAGAGCGTCAGCAAGTGTGTAGGAATGTTTGTGGTGTGTTAGAAAGCGGCAGCGAGTGTGTAGGAGTGTTTGTGGTGTGTTAGGGTGTGTGAGAGAGTGTGTAGGAGTGTTTGTGGTGTGTTAGAGCGCATCAGAGAGTGTGTAGGAGTGTTTGTGGTGTGTTAGAGCGCATCAGAGAGTGTGTAGGAGTGTTTGTGGTGTGTTAGAGAGCATCAGAGAGTGTGTAGGAGTGTTTTGGTGTGTTAGAGAGTGTCAGAGAGTGTGTAGGAGTGTTTGTGGTGTGTTAGGGAGTGTGAGAGAGTGTGTAGGAGTGTTTGAGAGCATCAGAGAGTGTGTAGGAGTGTTTTTGTGTGTTAGGCACTGTCAGAGAGTGTGTAGGAGTGGTTGTGGTGTGTTAGGGAGCACCAGAGAGTGTGTATGAGTATTTTTGGTGTGTTACGGTGCGTCAGAGAGTGTGGAGGAGTGTTTGTGGTGTGTTAGGGAGCATCAGAGAGTGTGTGGGAGTGTTTCCGGTGTGTTAGAGAGTGCCAGAGAGTGTGTAGGCATGTTTGTGGTGTGTTAGGGAGTGTCAGAGAGTGTTTAGGAGTGTTTGTGCTGTGTTAGAGATT
>JAQQZX010000036.1:26257215-26281853 GCA_030068355.1 Notoglanidium maculatum
CCCTGTGGTGGACTGGCGACCTGCCCAGGGTGTACCCCGCCTCTCACCCCAAGATGCTGGGATTGGCTCCAGCTTCCTCGTGACCCAGATGGATAAAGTGCTATAGATAATGGATGGATGGATGGATGGATGGAATAAATCATGTGTGTATCCTGCATGAAAACAGCAATCCAAATCTATCTGTAAAATCATTTAGAATGCAAAATTGCTGAGGAAAATTCATCAGCTATGTGCAGAGCAGGACATGGATCTTTAACCCACTGCACAGATGTAGAACATTTTTACAACCATGTTCATCCCCAGGACCTGAAGATCATTAAAGGAAGTCTTTGCAATTGCTCCATTTCAATCTTACTCTGTGAAAAAATGTCCATCCAGTCCTTAAATAGAAATGCAAAAAGGCAGAGTGAAGAAAAAAAGATGAGCTGAGGATGTCCTGACCCGCCCCGCCAAACTCAAGGGCTCTTATTGGCAGAACACTTAACCTTAAACATAACCTTACACACTTCATGTAAAACACGGCACGATTCCTTCCTCTCCATCTCCTCAACAGCACTCTGTGCCACTTTGGCTAATTAAAGGGCAATAAAAGCACTTAGGATGTGAGATTTGGAGTGAATAAACTAAGAGAGGCAGATTTCTTTAACCCTCTGCTCCATATGCTCGTACTTTTCAGAAACCTCGCCAATTCTGATTTAAGTAAAACAGCAACCTGGCATGAAGACGTTTCTTTACCTCAGCTCACCAGGAAAACAGTACATCACTGCTCACTGGAGAGGAAAGGATTGGACAGAATTCCAGATTTATAGGGATCATAGCTGAGACCCACACTTGTTTACGAAAAGAGTGAAAGAGATGAGATGCTTTCCAGGAATCTGAAACTGTTTGGCAACTCTTCTTTTTAAACTTCTCTACATGGATAACTGGGTTAATCTGTTATCTCACCTGAACACTCGGTGTGATTTTTATTCTCTCATTTGTCAACCTGTCATAATCTGGGTTTAAACAAAGCAGTTTAAAAACAATATAATACGAAGCTGTGTCACTTTTTGATCATGTGATTGATGCAGATTTCTAAACAATGGCAAGCTGAAGACATTGTGTATTTATTGCGAGTAAAGCTCGTCAGTGTGTCTTGAATAAGCAAGAGGTCATCAGGGACATAGCGAAAGGTAGAGTGAGGAATATGTGTTCCTTCTCAGACCTCCTGAACCAGTCAGTGAGACTTATTCTTCTGCTACGAACTTTAAGTGTTTAATTGACGTGGTTTCACCGCTCCATCCAACAACCTGTTCAAACACATAAGAAATTTTGAAGATCAAAACTTTGCTTCAGAGTCACTTCATGCACACCAGTGATTTCAGTCCAGAATTTTATTCTAGCAGGAACACATGAAATTTATTATCTGAATAGGTGGTTTTATATGCATACAATATGTTCTAGTGGCTTTAAGACTACAAGCAAAGGGCTCACCCTAGCATTTCATTAAAAAGCAGCAATGAAACGTTTACCAAAGCGTCTGTATTATTCAACAGTCTTGGTGTAATTCAATATTTTGGTGCAATCCAATCAGAAAATCAGGAATGAACATGGCTGACATCTCAAATGTAAACATATCAGCAGCAGTCAGCGATTTGCTTAGAGTCTGCTATGGTGTATATATAATGTGAATATATGGAATGAAAATATATTGAATGGGACCTTGAATATATGAAATGAAAGTCTGAATATATGTAATGAAACTTGACATCATCAAGGCACAAGCGCCATGTTGTGCTTCGATGTTTAGACTAATATTATTCCAGACTGATGCAGGAACATGTCTATGAGTGAACCAGCACGAAATCTAGAAGTAACAATTCATTTATAATAACACATTATATAAATAACACATTTTAATAAATTGTTCCCTCATTTTAGTTCCATCATGGCCACATTTTAATATTCCCTTGCCGTGTCCTGAGCAGGGCTCTGTACAATCCCGCTCTACAGATGCAGCAGTTTATTCACTGTTTCACTGCAGAAGGCCGGTGTGATGCAGTAAACGCTGCTTTTGCGTCTTTTCCACTTTCGACGAATGACAGACATGCAGTCACTTATGAACATTTTCACTAAACATGTTGGTTAATTAGAGATCGCAATGACATGGCGCTGTAACGACATGGCACGGCAACGAAAAGGAGCTACAATGACACGGCGCTGCAACGACAAGGCGCTGTAACGACATGGTGCGGCAACGACAAGGAGCTACAATGACACGGCGCTGCAACGACAAGGCGCTGTAACGACATGGCGCGGCAACGACAAGGCGCTGTAACGACATGGCGCGGCAACGACAAGGCGCTGTAACGACATGGCGCAGCAACGACAAGGAGCTACAATGACACGGCACTGCAATGACAAGGCGCTGTAACGACATGGTGCGGCAACGACAAGGAGCTACAATGACACGGCGCTGCAACGACATGGCGCAGCAACGACAAGGAGCTACAATGACACGGCGCTGCAACGACATGGTGCGGCAACGACAAGGAGCTACAATGACACGGCGCTGCAACAACAAGGCGCTGCAATGACAAGGGGTTGTAATGACAAGGCGCTGTAACGACAAGGCGCTGTAACGACAAGGGGCTGCAACGACACGGCGCGGCAACGACAAGGTGCTAGTGCCTTGATGACGTCGGGTTTCATTCCATATATTCATAGTTTTCAGTTATTATGTAGTCCATAATACAAAGTTGTATTTTGTTTTAATATCCAACAGCTTCCACTTGTATGTTTTGTAGATAGATTATGTTGCAACTGGTGAAACCATGGCATCCATCAATAAAGCATGGATAAGACACATCCAACACAGAGCGTAACACAGAATGAACTGAACAACACAAAGCAAGAATGCAGGGATATTGTTGTGGGATGTTTGAAAAGGAAAAAACAAACTAATTACTTCACTTCTCATTTGCATAAATGCAATTTTCCTAGCCCCTCCCACTCTCCCTCAGTTTATGTACAGTATGTAGACTCCTTACTTTTCACAGTCACATGACTGTGTCAACTAAAGCTTCCTGTTTAGCCACTTGTAACTGAAAATGAAAAAGTTTTTAAAAAATTCTGTCATTCAAATGAGGACAGATGTTTGTAATACAAAATGTTTTCCTTAATTAAAACCTTCTCTCCAAAATGGTGATTGTACAGCTCACCTTGCCTGCAAAAACGTATTTGTGGTCTGTAAGTGTCATGAGACGTGAAAAGCCTCAGGACAGAGAGGAGCTCTATCTGTGCAAATTAAAGATGCAAATGAAGTGCCAGATTTTAATTCGACAGGAAGGAGCGAGCTGAGAAACCTGAGCGTGTGATTTCCCCAACTCCGGCAGCAGCGAGTGTGCATAATGAAACACCTCTCAGTAAGGACTAAAACAGGGTGTGGGAGAGACTGATGGTCACCTGACAGGAAGAAGAATGAATTCCTATATAAATTGTATATGTGTATCACATCATGTTTTCAAGAAAATGTGTCCAACTGCAGGACACTAAGGAGCTGATGGAACTTGGAGTTCTAGTTCTGGTTCATTTTCCACCAAGTTGAGATTGCAGAATGCACCTGCTTGATTTTGCACAGTAACAGGGTCAAAAAGGGGTGGGGCTTAAGTTAAAGTCAATTAATCACAAACATTATCCACTAGCTTTTCCCTCCGCTTCCTCTGGCTTACTTTACATTATTGTTTCCATGGGAACAGCTCATTCTCTTTGAAAAAATGAGTTCTTCAACAATAATTAATTGTTCTTAGCCTCCTAAGTTTTCTACATGGAACTCTTTCTGACAAGGAAACAATTTATTGTAGAATCTTTAAACCTTCCCCCAGCAAGACAACTGAATAACCCTACAGTTAAGAACCCTTAAAGGTTCTCTGTAGAAACCTACAACAGTGCTCCAAGGGGGGCAAAGGGTTAAGTGTTTTGAGCTCCCTAGAAACAGCATCTGTGGTACAAAAATAAATAAATAAACAAATAATTGGTTATTATTTTGTTCGTAATAGTTAGTTAGAACCTGTCAGATGTATAACATTTAGCTACTTGGTACTTGGGAAAAGAAATGAACCGAAACTAAGTCAAACAAAGATGCAAAAGAAACTAAAGGGACTAATATAATGAAAACAGAATAATACATATAAGATGCTTGTTGCTACACATGTGTGTGTGTGTGTGTGTGTGTGTGTTTCTGATGCAGTATGGTTAACCAATCTGAGAGTACACTGTGGTGTTAGCCCCGCCCCTGAGATAAATCAGGTGTTGTTGGTGTGAATCTTGTGCATAAGCCAAAATCCATCCTTGTAGTCCGTTATTGTTCTCAGTCCTTTCCAGTAACTAGGAACCTCTGGAAAGGACTGAGAACAATAACGGACTACAAGGAAACACCCTCTACAATGATGAGCGCCGACGCATCACTGGCTGACGAGCTGAACATGTTCTATGCTCGCTTCGAAGGTGTGCTAACAACTTTACTGTAAATAGCCACGGGAACAGCAGCACGGAGCACGCCAGAGAAGGGGACACCTTCATTATTACAGAGCAAGCCGTGAGAAAAGCCTTCAGGAGAGTGAACACCAGAAAGGCTACGGGACCAGACGGCATCCCAAGTCGGTTCCTGAGAGCCTGCGCAGACCAGCTAGCACCGGTGTTCACTGAGATCTTCAACCTCTCCTTGTCTCAGGCTGTGATTCCCAGGTGCTTCAAGAATTCCATCATTGTTCCTGTGAAGAAACAACAGCCCGCTTGTCAGAATGACTACCGCCTGGCAGCACTGACTTCAGTTGTGATGAAGTGCTTTGAACATCAGGTTAGAGACTTCATCATCTCTTCACTTCCTGCCACCATAGACCCACTGCAGTTCGCTTACCGGACTAACCATTCCATTGATGACGCCATCGCCCTTCTTCTACATACAACACTGAGCCACCTGGACACTGGCAGAGGGAATTATGTAAGAATGCTGTTTGTAGACTACAGCTCTGCTTTCAACACCATAATTCCCTCAAAGCTCTTCACTAAGTTGAAGGATCTGGGACTCAGCCCATCACTGTGTCAGTGGATCCTCAACTTTCTTACAGACAGAACACAATCAGTGAGGGTGGGCAAACATGTCTCTCCCTCCATCACTCTTAGCACTGGAGCCCCCCAGGGCTGTGTTTTGAGCCCTCTGCTGTAATCACTGTACACCCATGACTGCGTAGCCACATCAGACTTCAACTCCATCATCAAGTTTGCTGATGACACTGTTGTGCTGGGCCTGATCTCTGGCAACACCGAGAAGACCTATCTGGGGGAGATTAAAAACCTGGAGAACTGGTGCTAGGAGAACAACCTCCTCCTAAATGCCAGCAAAACTAAGGAGCTGATCGTGGACTCCAGCACGAAGCAGATGAGGAGCTACCAGCCCCGTCACATCAGCGGGACACCGGTAGAGAGAGTGGACAGTTTCTGGTACCTAGGTGTTCACATCACGCAGGATCTGTCATGGTCTTGCCACACCAGTGCCCTGGCAAAGAAAGCCCGACAGCATCTGTTCTACCTGAGACGCTTCAGGGACTTCCACCTACCACCGAAGGTGCTGAGGAACTTTTACTCCTGCACCATCGAGAGCATCCTGACGGGAAACATCTGCACCAGTTATAAAAGCCAGCTTCACATTTCTGGCTCCAAATGGTTCTGGTTTTCCAGATGGAAAGATGGCCTAAATTTTTCATACTGTTCCCTAAGGCAGAGTGTAAACCGGGACATGAGATTCTGAAAAGGTTAAAACCCATCATTAAATGAATTTTTTTTAGTCAATCAAATGACTGAAAAAGTAAAGCAAAAGCCATGAAAGGAACTCCGAACTCATTAACGTGAAGCTGTGGCAAAAACAAGTCACAAGTTCAAGTCATTCTGTTGAATTCTGAAAGCTTAATTAATTTGTTTTTTGCTTCCTGTGTAATCAGTGCTAAATAATGTTTTACCCCACGTGCTCTTATTAAAGCGTAACCCTCCGTCTTTCCTGCAACAGCAGATAGCTAGATGAGGCTCTCCAAGCAACATTAATTAGTTTGAGGACCAAATGTGTGTGGGATTTCAGTGATTTTAGCACTGACTTGCAAACCAGACACTCGACTCTCTCTCTCTCTGTCTGTCTCTCTCATTCAGTCCATTTTTATCAGATAAACTCAGTGAAACAATACAAATTGCTTCTCAGGAAAAAAAAAAGTGAGTCAACAACAGTGCAGAAAACAAGGGAACTAAAATACGCTGGAGATCGTGAAAGAGACGAGGTGATCCTCAGTTGTGTTATTGCAGCCTTAAACACTCGTTCCCGCACCAGCCTCTCGTTTTCCACTCTCTCAAACTCAATAAGACAAAAAAACATAGCTTCTCATATTAATTGTTACCTGTTGTCCTGCTTCTTACTTACCTTTTTCCATTAGAAAACTCTCAGTTGTTGCCTCTTTAAGGGTCCCTAAGAGGGACAACCTAAGGACCCTACGGGGTCTACATTTTCTAAGAATGCAACAATGAACTGTTCGGATGATCCTCTGGGGAAAACCTTAAAGGATCTCTGTGAAACTCTAAAGTGGTTTGTAACCAGGAAGGGTTCTTATGTTCCTTAAGCTCATTACTTTCTTCTTAATATCTAAAACATGTCAGGAGTTTAACAGTTAGTGCCTTCATACTTGGAAGATTATTGGGAAAAAGGCTTCTATGAGATTTCTTTGAATAAGTAAAGCTTACTGGGATCTTAAGTAGACGGTATGTGCAACCCTTTCTAATACAGAAACTCTGTGTTATCAAATCGTAAGGATTTCCCAAGAGGAACTACCAAATAACCGCAAGGGTTCTACATTTCCTAAGAATATAGTAATGAACTGGACAGTTGTCCCATTGGAGGAAACCTTGAAGGCTATCTGTAGAACCCACCAAGTGTTTTTATGAGGATGTAGAAAATTGTTTAGGGTGAATATAGCTTACCTAAAAATAGTGTAGCTTCCTAAAGAGTTCTACTTGGAACTCTTTCTGATGGGAATACACTATGTCAGAATATTCAAGGGTTCTCACAAAGGGACAGTCAAGGAACTGTAGGGGTTCTACATTAATAATGTGAATAATGAATAATAAATGAATGTAATAATGAACTGACCAGTTGCTCCTCTGGGGAAATCCTAAAGGTTCTACAATGATGTTTTCCTATCAGAAAAGGCTCCAAGAATTAAAAAATATGTTCTTTAAATGGCCATTGGATAATTTTGAGTTTAGCTTCCTAAAAAGGTTTAACGTGGAATACTTTTTGCTACTATGTGGTATAATAGCTTCCCCAGAGGATGAAAGTGTTTTCATATGGAGAAGGGTTCCAGCTCTTTCTATTTTTGAAGCAGAATCTTTGAAGACCCTTTCGTATGTTTTGACTGAGTATGTGTGCAGGGTTAAGCAAGAAGTTAAGCAAGATTTCAATATACTGAGAACATTAAAAAAACATTAGAACCCATATCACAAATGAATAACAAACAGAAAACCAATAACAGAGGCTCTTCCGTTAGTTTATCCTGAGGCTAATCACCTAGCTCTGATTCTTTAATGTAGGCTAGTTATCCTGTCCTATAACGTGTATGTGCTTTTAATGAACTTGTATTTTGCTAATGACATGATGTTACATTCTGCCATTTTTCTGCTCAAAGTGTTCTTTAGTCTATACTTTATTACAAACCATTTAGAAGGACACTTAGTTTGGAACAAGTCTATAAATGAACATTGTGATTGTTTTCATAAGCTTCGTTTATTGGATTTGGACCAGACTGACCACTTTCTGTCTAATGAGACATTAACTTTGGAAAACCAATTTCCCTCTTTGGACTTTCTTATAACTGTGAAACGATTACGTCTTGGCATATTTGTACGTGTGTGTGGGACAAACTTACTTCTTTACAGAAAAAAGAAAAATACTGCTCCAATGAACCATTCAACAACCATCAGTAAAAGGTTTTTTGTGCTGTGAAAAAGGGCTGTAGCATAAACTATAACATGCTAGCACTGAGATATAGTCCAAACATTCTCCTAAGTGGTACAGGTTATCATCTAAGCTGGGAACCAACAGAAACTTTCTCTATTTAGCTCACAGATGGCCTACAGCTCTATGCAGAGTGTATTCCCACCTTGTGCCCAGCCTTCCTCATACCTCTGGTCTCCTACGGATGGTTAATTAGGGACCTAAATCTACATCTGATGTATGTAAAGCTGCTATGTGATAATGCCTACTACAGAAAGGGCTGAAAGAATTCCCCATGTGCTAAGTTTCGATACCTGGTCTTTCAGTTCAGTCCGCTGTTACAGAATAAAAACCTGTCATCTTGTTATGACGACAAATAAGATTCCAAAAATTAGCTGTCTGCACATCCCACGTCAAGCAAACCGAAAATGTTAATTATTTCACACACCAATTAGTGAGAAGGGTTTGCAAATGATCTCATTTTTTTACAATGATTAGACCTAACACTAGGACTTGCTTGAATTTTGGAGATATGCACACGATGCCAATCGATAAATGTTTTTACCAAATGACAGGTAACACAAGGTCAGATAGGGAGGAGCTAAAGTAAAATTTGATGAACTGATCACAAAGGTCAGTGGTTTACCTAAAATAAACTTGTAGCAAAACTTGCCTCCTGTATGTAACCACACATTACTGTACTACAGTAGTCATGCAGCACACAGAAGTCTAACACCAGCAAGCTGACAAGCACGGCAGGGCGGTGTGATGTGAGGTGGAGGACTATTACCACCTCAAAGTTCATTATTTTCCTTGAACAGCAGATCCCCAAGTGTTTTATTCATCTTATATCACAGCAATTTGCTAATGATTACAATTTTTATTAACAAACAACACATACTTTTTATCTGTTTATAGGTGCATTTTAAAGTCACAGCTTTACCTCTGACTGTTAAAAAGCGCTGGTACTAGAGATTCCATCCATAAGTGTTACATAAACATCTCCTGACAGAAAAGTTCACCATATCAACAATTAGACACATCTTTAATAGAAAAGGTTTGTGTGGCACATCCACCATTAAAATCCCTATGAATGATCTGTTACTATGGAAACAATAACGTATCAGAATACACATTAACATAAACCTGCTGCTGTTATAGAAAATTAATCAACACCTTCTGACCAATCAGAGGCCAGAATTCAACAACACTGTGTTGTAACTAGTCAGGTTGTACTGCAGTGTTGCTAAGCTATTCTTTCATGTAACTGAAGCCAATATTTTATTGAACGTAGCCAAAGAAGTGAATTATATGATTAGGCTTGTGATTTGCTGATTAAATATAAGCTCTCTTATTAATCCTGATTGAAAATCATGGCGTCCAAAGTGTAACCTCACACACGTTAGCATGAGTGTGACCACAATGTTGTTATGATGCTGAATGAAATGTTAAGGAGAACAGGGGATTAGTTTGGAGCTGCAGCAAGAAGAGTGGGCGTCGGTTTGATATATGAGAGAGATTGCATGTTGTGAGCACAGAGACAGAGAGAAATATTCAAGGACAGAGTAGAGTAACACAGTCTGCCAAGTCTCAGTCGGCATGTCGGATTAGAAAAACACACTTCCCTCCCTTGAATTTAAACTCACTGGAATTTGCCAGAGGGCCTGCTGTCAGTCTGAGCAGGCACACGTGAAGAACAAGGTGTTGGAAAAGCAGGGGAATTTATCCAGCGGATGTAAGAAGTCGAACGAAGGCAGGTTTCCAAAGACGGCCTGCTCCAACGCTGGCACTTCCTAAAGGTGCTGATGAAAACAGTGCGGAGGAGACAGTGAGTAATTACACACCTGACACCGTTATCTATTACACCACTGCACTACCATCCTACACTTATTTACATTTAGACAAGCCTCACCTTCTCTCTCTCTCTCTCTCTCTCTCTCGCTCTCTGTCTTCCTTCCTCACTCACTCACTCGTCCTTCTCTCTATCTCTCTCTCTCTCTCTCTCTCTCTCTCTCTCTCTGTCTCTCCACCCCCAGTCCCTCAAGGGCATGGTAAAAAAAACAGCAAGTTTACTTCCAAGAAAAAGAACACTTCCTAAAATTGAAATTCGAAGGCTGAACTTCCAGCTCATGATATGCAGCAACAGAGTGAGGGACAGTTATGTATCCTGATTGGTCAGGAGGTGCTGATTAATTTTCTATAACAGTAGCTCTGACAGTAGCGTGGCTGCAAATCACAGGTTAATATTAATGAACTTGTTCTTAAATGTTATTGTTTCTATAGTAATATTTCATTCTCGTGGATGTGTACAGTGGACGCTCCACTAATAATAAACAGATTTAAAAAATGAAACGCGGGTAACTGTTGACATGTTGACGTTTTCTTAAGGAAAGAGATGTTTATTTAACATTTATGGACGGAGTATCCAGTGTCAGAGCTTTGTAACACTCTGAAGTAAAGCTGTAACTTTATTACAAAATCTTCAAGACATTTTCAAATTACATTTACAGCTTTACTTCTGAGTGACACTGTAGACTCCTTCCATAAATGTTGCATAAACATCTCCTTACTGTAAGAAAACTTCACCATATCAACAATCTTACTGTTGCTAGATTGTTGAGCTATTAATAGAGAACCAATAACATATTAGAATGAGTGCATTTATTTAAACACGTGATCTGCAGATGCACTAGCTTATAGAAGATTAATCAACACCTTCTGACAAATCAGTGTCTAGAGCTGTGTAGCACTGTATCTGTAATTATTCAGGCATTTGCTCTTTCTCTCCCTCTCTCCCCCCCCTCTCTCTCTCTCCCTATCCCTCTCTCTCTCCCTCTCTCACCCTCTCTCTCTCCCTCTCTCCCTCGTTCTATGAGTTCATTGTTATAGAGCTGTCATGCCCGGTACATGTGGGTGGCAGTAATAAGAGATGGCCGAGTTAGCGAGAGGTCGATGAAGGCGTATGTAAGTACAATGACACTTGCACACGCAGCCTTTAATTTCCCCATGTGCTCATTAATCATAGGGAAAGCGGGTGGAGAGGGCAGAGAGGGCAGAGGAGGTGGAGGGGAACGGCTCTGATTTATCACAAGTGCTCTTACTACCACATCAAACTCCTCAACATCAGGACCTTTCTTCACTCTGCTCCATCTCTGATCATCTATGATGGAAATCACACACAGATCACTTTCAGCTTGTGCAGGTGACACACTCTGCAATCTGAGCTGATACCAGAATCTGTGCAAAATGTGCAAAACCTTTCACATAAAAGAAGGCAAGCAAGAACTCCAGTCACACTGAAAGGCACGTCAAAGATTGCATTACCCATCAGTCCCTGCATCTCACATGAACTTGTCACGTCTTACTTGGCACCCTCACCTGTATCTCATTACCCATTGTTTACCACCCTATTGGTTAGCTGTATCTCAGTCTTGCCTCTTGTCATGGGTTGTCCATGCTTAGGTTTCTTCTTTGTTTAGAGATCGCATCCATGCTTATAGTTTTGTTTTGACTGTTTTTCTTCCATTATTCCTCCATTATTCAGCTGAGAAAATATCAAAAACACAAAATATTTAAAAAATACAGCATTACACCATTCATATGGAAAACTTTATTTCAGGTTATGATAACATGAACATGTTTGTATGTTGATGTTTGATGTTGATGTTCAGGCGGATCATTCTGTGCTCACAGCGTGAAGTCGTACTTTGCTCCACACACACAGTGCAGGCTACGTCAAGCTTTTATCTAAACCTGACCTTGTGTTTATCTCTAAAAAAACCCAAACAAACAAAGTACAAACCGTTAGAGGAAAACTCCAGGGAGTCTGGAGTCTGGCTGACCCTGCTGCATGTGAAACGCATTGCATTTATACTACTAGTGAAAACTTTTAGGCTTTTTTCTCCTTTTTGCTTTCGAGGCCAATATTAAATACAAAAATATGCCAAAAGTAATTAATAATATTGTACAAAATAATGAACAACACTTAAACTTTCTGTAAGTGTAGCAGAAGAATGCTGGGTCAGATTATCCTTCACACCCTGGCCATGTTTTCTTTTCAAAAAAGTTCATCTAATTAACACAAACACTGACATTATTCATTCAACAAATCAATAAAGTCAATTAAAAGCATCATAAAAACAGCTACATCCTGCGCAAACATTATGATTTTATGACCTCGATAAAAACAAAATGTGTTATAGAATTAAATAAAATGTAAAAAAACAGTCTGTGCTGGATAAAGTTACCTGACTCTGGATACAAGGAACTTTCCTACATAAATATTTAAGAGCATATACAGTCCCCTCCAAAAGTATTATAACAGTGACACAATTTTCATAATTTTGCTTCTGTAAACCAACACAATGGATTTGAAAAGAAGCCATCAAGATGGCATTGATGTGTAGACTTTCAGCATTAATTTAAGGGGTTTAACAAAAATATTGCATTAACCGTTTAAGAATTACAGCCATTTTTACACAGTGCCTCCATTTTCACAGGCTCAAGAGTAACTGAACAAACTAACATAATTATAAATATCAGCATCATTTTAATACTTGAATGCAAATAAATCACTGCCTAAAGTCTGGAGCCCATGGACATCACCAAATGCTGAGTTTCCTCCCTTAAGATGCTTTGCCAGGACTTTAATGCAGCTGCCTTCAGTTGCTGCTTGTTTTGGGGTCTTTCTGCCTTCAGTTTTGTCTTCAGTAAGTGAAAAGAAGCTCAGCTGGGCTGACTGGCTCGGCCATTTAAAAACATTTCATTTCTTTGCCTTAAGAAGCTCTCGGGCTGCTTTTATGGTATGTTTTGGGTCATTAATCATCTGTACTGTGAAGTGCTGTCCTATCAGTTTTGCAGAATTTGACTGAATCTGAGCAGAAAGTATAGCTCTGTACACTTCAGAATTCATCCTGCTGCTTCAATCAGCAGTCACTTCATCGATAACCCACTTCCACTGGCGGCCACACATGCCCATGTCCACCATGTTTTACAGATGATGTCAAGTCAAGTCAAGTCAAGTCAAGTGGCTTTTATTGTCATATCAACCATATACATGTAATACAGTGTTCAGTGAAACAAGACAGCGTTTCTCCAGGACCAAGTGCTACGTAAAAGACAGCTTTTAGTGAACTCGCGCTGGCTAGTCCGCTGGAGTCGGATATAGTCCTGTCCATTTTCCAGAGAACAGACGTTGGAAAGTATTTTGGTTGTTAGGGGCCGGCTCGCCGCACTTCCGCTTCCCCGCACACCACTATCGGCACACCGCTCTTTGGCACACCGCTCTCGGCACACCGCTCTTCGGCACACCGCTCTTCGGCACACCGTTCCCGGCACACCGCCCTCGGCATACCGCTCTCGGCACACCGCTCTTCGGCACACCGCTCTTCGGCACACCGCTCTTCGGCACACCGCCCTCGGCATACCGCTCTCGGCGTGTTTAATTAATTTAATTCTCGGCACACTGCTCTCGGCACACCACTCTCTGCGAACCCCCTCCCCGGCCGCCGGCATCAGGTGACACCAAAAAACTGGAGGCCTGGTCTCCGTAGCAACCCGAGGATGCAAAGCGTTTCCAAGAGGTCCGTATCTTCCTGCAGATCAGTTATTTTAAGTATTTCTTTATGTCCAGTAATATTTCTCATAGGTAAACATGAACACCATTTGTTTGGTGTCCATGTGCCGTCGGAGTCACGCCAAGAAAACAAAATAAAATAGAAAAGCACTATTTTCGGATCCGGAGTGGCCGCTGCGAGCTGCAGTCTTGCCGCCATTACGTCACAAAACAATGATGTTGGAATGCTTTGGATCATGAGCCCTTGTTTCCCTTCTCTATAGTCTTCATAAAGAATGGATTTTTTTAAGAATACTATGATCATTCACTTTAGTTGTCTTCTTTGGTCTTCCTTTTTAAGAATGTACCAATTTGTTGATTTGGATAATCCTAAAGTTTCTGCTCTCTTTTCTTTCTGCTGCTTTGTTTTTTAAGCCTAATTATAGCCTCCTTCATTTGCAAATTTGTAATTTCTCAACAGTTAATGCAGTATTTTTGTTAAACGAAAGTCTACACTTCAGTAATATCATGATGGCTTCTTTTCTCCATTGCGGTGATGTACAGAGGCAAAATCATGAAAATTGTGCCACTGTTCCAATAACTTTGGAGGAGACTGTATACTGATGCAAATGCAAGACTTGGGCATGAACTGTGTTTTTGCAAAGTGCAAATCTTGGGGATATCTCTCAGCAGCAGAAAGTCAGTCAGCTGTTCATTAAAACCAGATTAGCATTGATTGATAAATTAGCTGGTTTTCTTGTGTATTAGCCTGGCTAGTTAATTACATTGCAGATGTATATATTGATTTTGCTAATGAGTTTAACCCTCGTTTAGTGTTCATTGCTTAACAAAGCTGCCTGGTTCATGGCAATACCACTGTAGCATGAATGGAGCATCCTTCATTAAAAAGTGAAACATCCTGATAGTAATGAAGCCTTTTGTCAGGACAGGAATTAAAAATAACTAACATCATCTTTTTTCCTCTCTCTTTTAAATTCTTTGTTACCACATAGACAGACAGATAGATAGAAAAGTAGATAGTCAGATGGATTTCACATGGCCCCTAAGCACCAGGATTTGATGGTTTGCACATTCAGGCAAATAGAGTTTAGCAGAAGGTGCTCCCCCTCTCTGCTCCACAGGTTTCAGGACTCACATCAACTGATTAGAGGTTGATAATCATCACAGCAGGAAGGTGAATGTCATGAGCACAATGTTAGATCCAGGTCAGAAAGCAGGAGGACAAACAGCAGGAATCTTGGTAATGGAGAAGGAACAGAGCGCGATCTCACACCAGTGTCAGATCAGACAGCATTACAGTGACAGGAGGTTAGCTGGGTCAGATATTAGCATGAGATCACATTCAGCTGGACAAAGACACAGTGGCTTATGGATGTAGGAAGGGTACAAGGGTCTAAGCAATATACATATTTTGGGAAGTTATTATACCACAGTGGTGTTGACTAATTCTCTAGACAAGAGTGCAGCTGCAAATCTTGGATTTATATTAATGTGCTCATTCTAATATGTTATTGTTATATAGTAAAAGCCCAGACATGTTCCACATAAAGCTGAAACTTTTCTGACATCTTTGGGACAGAGGAGTTTACGCTTCATTAATCTTTCTCAGTAAAGCGACAAGCTACTTTTTATTTATCTTATTACCATCAAAAGAGATAAAAAGAGAGGCTGGTGAGGAAACGACTGTTTATAGCAGCTATAACATAAGTGAGAACAGGAACTTACTTGAGCACAACAATAGATAGTGTAACAAGTTGTTCTATAATATATGAAATCTAAATCACTAAATGCAGATCACTGGGGTATATGACTCGGGATGTGCTATGTTAGGAAAATGATCAGTAATAGTAACATGGCTTCATCACGTCACCCTGTCATTGATTATTTCTCCATAACAGCAGTCTGGCATACCCTGCTCCTTACTCCTCACTCAGCGTGCCATGTAATCTCGGCCACGCGCGCGGCATGCCTTTCATCTACGTCGCTCTCAGAGTGGAAGCATGCACTTCTGCATATCCACGGAGACTACACAGACTACAACCCCCATGAGCACCTGCTCCCAGCCTACAGACCAATCAGAGGAGGGCAGGTGCCTTTCATTCATGAACTGATTACGCCATGTTTAAAAGGACTGCCGAATGTGCTTCCTACTCGCGAAGCATTGACTTTATTCACACTGTCTGTCGAGCGTACTACCCGTGTTTTGTATACTGTGTTTGACTCTATCTTTGTGTATTTTTGACTACTTTTGTGGATTACCCTTTGGACTCTGTTTGCTGATCACTCGACCCCTGCTTGTTTTGGTTTACTCTCTGCATGCTGATTTTGTACCTCTGCCTACATGTAAATAATGTATATAATAAACTTTACAATGAGTTTCACTATGCCATCTTCTCACCTACACTTGTGTTCCAACAAACCCGCAAACATGACACACAACACATAGCTAGAGTGTATTTCCTTACATATCAGCTGATATTCTGTTTAGTCATGACAGATAATAAACTGTACAGAGAGGGATGTCCTCTCTCTGGGTGTGTTGTAACCACTTCAGCGTAGAGAGGCAGGGTGTAAAAGGAAACTTGGGTAATCAGGGGGAAGTATGCAGAGTGGCTGAAGTATAATTTATGATGGATGTGTGCAGCTAGTGTTGTTCTCAAATCAAATTCAAATTTTATTTGTCACATACACAATCATACATGGTACGACATGCAGTGAAATGCATTTGCAGTGCCCGACCCATAAACACTAAATTTAATTAGAATACAAAATAAAAATAGAGAATGAGTAAAAATATAATAAGAGAAAAAAGTAGTAGTCATTGGGGCAAGCGGGCTGTTGTTTCTTCGGGACAGGAACATTGATGGAATTCTTGAAGCACCTGGGAATCACAGCCTGAGACAGGGAGAGGTTGAAGATCTCAGTGAACACCGGTGCTAGCTGGTCTGCGCAGGCTCTCAGGACCCGACTTGGGATGTTGTCTGGTCCCGTAGCCTTTCTGGTGTTCACTCTCCTGAAGGCTTTCCTCATGGCTTGCTCTGTAATAATGAAAGCGTCCCCTTCTCTGGCTGCTCCGTGCTGCTGTTCCTGTAACTATTTACAGTAGTGTTGTTAGCAGCAGCTTCGAAGCGAGCATAGAACATGTTCAGCTCATCAGTCAGTGATGCGTCGGCGCTCATCATTGTATAGGGTGTTTTCTTGTAGTCCGTTATTGTTCACAGTTCTTTCCAGAGGTTCCTAGTGTCACATTGTTGTATCTGCGACTCTAGTTTCCTACTGTAAGTCCTCTTTGCCTCTTTCACCGCTTTGTGCACATTGTAAGATGCAGTTTTGTACTGGTCCATGTTGCCGGTGTCGAGCCCTTCTTTATATGCAGTGGTGCGTGCTCTTAGAGCATCACGGATGTTTTTATCTACCCACGGTTTCTGATTGGGAAACGTTCTGATGATTGTTCTCCTGGACACTTTTGGCATACATGAGATTCAGAGAGAGCCAGCAGGTGCTCAGGAACTCGGCAGGTATTGAGAAGAGAAATAAAAGATAAATAAGGAGTCACCTCACTCACCTGTTCTCTCCTCTCCTGCCAAAAGATACATGTTAAACTGCAGAACTTCAGAAAATTACACAGATTTAACACGCATGATGTTAAATCCTCCAGGAAATGATTGTAAACAAGTGGAAGTGGTGTGATGTTAAAAAAACAACAGACAAATCCAAGACAGTGTGAAATACTTAGTGATGTGGAGGTGTGATGATGCAGAGTTACTGTTACTACACCGAAGTGATTAGTTTCCTGACAAGCACACCAGCCTCTCTTTGCTCTCTCTCTCTTGAAGTTGAATTTAAATATGGATCTAAGTGTGTGCAAGCTAAGATAACAAATGTAAGCCAGCCTACTCAGTGAAAGTTAACCTAATCGGTAAAAGCTAAACAAGTGAAAGCTAGCCTAATCAGTGAAAGCTAACTGAAGGAAAGCTGGCCTAGTAAGTGAAAGCTAGCCTAATATTTGAAAACTGAGTAAGAGCTAGCATAATCAGTGAAAGCTAATTCTGACAAACTGTTTTTCTCCCTCTCCCCTCCTCACTCTGTATGTCAAGCTGCACATACTGCCCCTGAAAAACTGCTGTTGAGATGACTGGTTCAGCTACAATAGCTTAGGACTTAAATTACTACAAACAGCCTTCCACACTAACCTCCATCAGTCAATCAGTTGATAACTTCAATAAAATAGACTTTATGTTAAAACTATACTTTTTTGCCCATATTACACACTGGCATCTTGATCTTTGTGTATATATATATATATATATATATATATATATATATATATATATATGTATGAATCTCCCTCTCAACTCCCTAATTGCTAATTGGGGGCGTGGGATGTGTCTTTGCCAACCTTGAGTGGGAGTTTGAGGGTTCTGCACAGTATCTTTGCTGTTCCTAATACTTGGCTTGTCTGGACAGGGACCTCAGTTGTTGTACCTGGAATCTGTTGGAGCCACTCTCCTAGTTTGGGAGTCACAGCCCCTAATGCTCCTATTGCACAGCCTGCATCTTGGGTCCTGCCTACTGTGGTAGAAAACCTTGCCTCTACAGATCTGGTGCTTAGGGCCTGTTCTTGTGCTGCCATTATCTTAGCCTCTGTGCTGTCCTTCAAGCCTGCTTTTTCTAAGCAGTGGTAGGATTTATTGATGTCAGCCACTTCCTCTATCTGCCAGTGGAACATTCCATGGTCTTCCATGCTTTCTTTTCCTCTTCATCATCTTCTGTCTTCTGCTTCCTGAGGCACTCATTCATCAGTTCACACTGAGTTGCCATTTTCTTGATGTATTCACAGATGTTTCTTGTTGTTAGATTGAAAATCTTGTCCGTGTTTGTTTAATTTGATCACTGTCCTTTTTATTTTCTTTATTCTGTCCTTGCTCTTTCCTGTGAGAATCTAGGCCTTTGTGACATGACCATTTTTGTTGTTCAGGTTAGCTATCTTAGAACATGATTCACTGACCTTACATTTCGTATCATACTCCTCACACAGGAGTCCTTTGTTTTGTTTAGATAAAGTGTTTCTCTTATTATCTGTTTCTTTGAGATCTTGTGTATAAGAACTCATAGACTTTCTCAATTAAATCAGACTGAGTTTTACACATGACCTTGTGTCTGCTGTTTTACTCATGTCTCCGAACTCGACACACGGAAGAAAGGGAGAGAGAGACGGTTGCAGAGTCTGATAGAGATTGAACCTGAATCCAAACTTAACACTTGTTTTATTATGTATAGTGGCTCTGACACTCACTAATCCTCACCCTCTTTCTTTCCATTGTTTGTAGAGTCTCAGGGAGCTGGACTTCGGGTGGAACCCTCCATGCACCGTGAGGAGTTTCTGTCTTAACACCAGTGGCATCTATTTCCTCCTGTGTCCAGCTCACTATTCCAGCTGGGTATCTGAAGGTTGGTAGGGCGTACATGTTGATGGAATGGATCTTATTCCTACCATTTAGCTGGCTTCTGATCACCTGTCTGACCCTCTGGAGATATTTAGCTGTGGCCGATCTCCTTGGAACCTCATCCTGATTCCCATTGGCCTGTAAGATACCAAGGTACTTCTAGCTGTTCTGTATGTCTGCTATTTTGCCCTCTGGAACTCCACTCCCTCAGTCTTGATCATCTTCCCTCTCTTGGCCACCATGCGTCTGCATTTGTCCCGATGTCTTTGCTGTAGATTCTGGTGAGGTGGATCAGTGATTTGATGTCTCGTGCACTCTTGAGATTCAGCTAGATGTCATCCATGTATAGGAGGTGACTGATGGTTACTCCACTTCTGAACGTGTATCCATATTCACTCTTTGTGATAATGTGGCTGAGGGAGTACAGGCCTATGCAGAACAGCAGTGGGTTGTAGCAGTGGCTGTGCTCAGGTTGGTCTTAGAGTCTTGGGTGATTGCTCTACTGACCAGTAGCTGGTGCTTTGACCCTTTGGTATTGGTTTCAATTCCTGAGTTTTGCTCATGTACTAACTCATGTGTCTACCCATCTTATCTGATATGAAGCCTTAGAGGAGCTTCCATGTTGTGGAGTGGCAAGTTATTGGCCTGAAGTTTGATGGCAGTGCACCCTTCTGCGGATCTCTCATGATCAGTATTGTCCTACCCTGCATTAGCCAGTCTATGGGGTTGCTGTTGTTAGCAACTCACTCATATGAGCTGCCAGGAGGTCATCGAGGGCTGTTAACTTCTTCAACCAGTAGCTGTCCAGGCCTTCATGCCTAAGATTTGTTGGTGAATATCTTGGTGATGGTGGCTGGTTCTTGTTCTGGGAGATCACTGAGGTCTGCTCTTAGACGTTCCAGCCACCTTGTCTACAGTGAAAGTTTTTGTACAACAGGCCATGTATTCTTTTGTCTTATGCTCCCCTATGCTTCCTTTCTGAATGAAAGCTAGCATAATCAATGAAAGCAAACTGAGTGAAAGCTAGAATAATTAATGAAAACTATCTGAGTGAAAACTAACCTAATCCGTAAAAGCTAACTGAGAGAAAGCTAGCCGAGTGAGTGAGAAATAGTCTAGTCATTGAAAATTGGCCTAGTATGCGTAGCTATTGTATAACTCTGTAACTAGGCGGTTGCTATGAATCCTGGTTTAGTAGACACAGATGGTGTCTCAGATGGCTGTCAATCAAGCATACTTATTACAATATACAATATTAGGCCATGCCTACTGGGATGGACTTCAGTTCAATCTTCTGGGCTGTTTGAGGATTTTATCAGAATTTGCATGTGTGTGTGTGTGTGTGATACAGCATATAAAAAATGCACTTATTTATCTCTTTTTCTTTGTGTAATTATTAAATCATCAGCTCATGAGCTTTTCTCACTCGTGCTGTGTGTGTTGGAGCAGAAAAAATCACACAATATGAGCTCATGTGAACTAAACTCTCCCTTTGAAGTGATAGAAAAACAGAGATGAGCACTCATGTTGAGTAAGAGACGTGCATGAAACATGACATGACAGCCTTCAGGAGTTTCATACTCCTGTTGCTAATTTGGCTAATTCAAAATAATAATGATTCTGCTCTGGGCTGACATCTGTTAATTATTCGAAAGCTCCATGTTATCAATCTTTAATTAAAGGTTAGATGCTTGTGGGTTTTGAATATGCAGAAGGTAGCATGAGGCAGCTAACCAAAACAGAGCGTTCAGCAATGATTTGACCTTTCATCATCACGCGTTTGCTCATTTATCTTAACAACACAGGAGGCTGAAACATGTGACCTTTAGCACTGCTGTTTTTATGACTGTATCACACTCTGACAAAGCCTCGCTGGCACTCCTCATATGTGAACATTTTATTATCTCAACTTCATTAAAAGACTTCATTAGCCCATTTATTTGTTCAGTTTATTTGTTTTGTTGAAAACAGGTGAATTTGTGTACAAGAGTGTGTAACATAAAGCTCCAACCTGGATATGGAACCTGACTAAACAGACGGGTTGTTTGAAACAAGATATTGTTACCTGTTTTTGAGGTAATTAAGTAAATTAATACCAAAAATAAAACACAGTTAGTCTGATTTTCACTGTTTAATTTCTTCAACTGGTTTTAATGGAAATAAGCAGTTGTTTATGTTTTCAGGATGGAAACTCACCTCACCGATACTTATGCTGTAAACAGAGTTCACATACAGTACCTACCTGCAGGTAAAGTTCTGAAACAGTTCAGTTCTTTGAAACTTGATTTTATTATACTTTTTATGTAAAAAGCAGAGAACTGTCTTTCATCAAGCTTGAATAAAAGCAGCTCTAACTCTGCTTCAATGAAATGTGTTTTTCTCCTCTTCTATTTACTTTTTATCTCAGATCTTCAATAACTGTAATGAAACTGGGGTTGTTGGATGTAAATTAGATGTGTTTGGAGTATACTGCTGCATGTTAAATTTACACATACACACTGTTGCGTGTTAAATCCATAAATATGATATACAATGCATGCAGATTAGATGTATATGAGAGTTAAATGAGGTATGCTGTAAGTAAATAAGATGTATATAAAGGTACATTGCAGTGTGTTGCATGTAAGTTAGATGTCTATGAGGGTGCTTTACAGTATATACAAATACAATTTATTTTCATATAATTGTGCCATATGCATATGGAATGTAAATGAGGGTTCAGTAGACAGAGCTGATTCATCATTTAGTCTCAAATGAGTGTTTTTAATGTCATACAAAAGTTTTATGAATTAGAGGCAAATTCATTAATATTCATTAAAAATAATGTTTCTGAATGACCCTGAAAGTTTATTTTTGTCTTTGGTCAAAGGGGAAGTAAAAAAAAAAAATTGAGAAAAAAATGCATGACATCTAAGAATGCTGTTAGAAGGGATCAAAATGGAGGAAAATAAGCCTTTTTAGTGAGCAAATATGAGGAAATATAAATATAAATACACATCTATTTTTGCAACATTTGCTGTGATGAATCTTGAAGTGACACAATCAGCTCAGATTCAGTGTATCTGCTATTATTATACTTCAGAATAAAAATGAAACAGATGAGTTTTTTTCCTCAGGAACAGGGAAGCTAATGAGTTTACGCAGTTCATCATATCGACTGAGGAACAGTTTGGCCTCGCTGTGGCTGCAGGCAGCTTGTGTATTCATGGCAAGTTTGTTAGCATCTTATCTGTGATTAGATCCATGCATCATTGTGATAATCTCATTATTTACCCTCTCAGCACAGTGCAGCTGCACACAGGGATTAGTCCTCTCTTCTTCCTCCTCGCTCTTTTCCCCTCTCTATCTCTGTCTCTCTTTTTTTTTTTTTGTCTGGAGGCTTCCACTTCATGTTGTGACCCAATTTACATCTTCTTCCTAAAAGTGGAACGATTGCTTTTTTTCCCCCAACATGAAGCTTCAAACACTTTGTTCTGTTTTTGTAACAAACACAAAGCATCACTTTTTTCTATTTTAAATCTTATTTCTTAGAAATAGAGATGATGTTTATATGAAATTGGAACATTCAAGTAGTTCTAGTCAGAAGAAAAATGTTGCCAAGCAACTGTGTTAACATAGAACTTAAGCTAGTTATTGACTTAGGCTAACATTTTAGCTAGCTAGCACAATATGTTGTTTATACACACAGTGACAACAAAACAAATAACACTATCTGGAAAAAAAATGGATAAGATGTGTTGATAAATATCTACAAATACACTGTATGGCTAAAATTATGATTTTTCTAGCTAGCATGCAGCTAAAAAGTCTTTTATACTGAAATTGTAAATACAATTGCAGTAGAAATGACACAGAACCATCTAGAACATCAACATTTACCTCAGATGTGTTGAGTAAAAACTAAAAAAATACTCTGTTTGACCAAAATTACACTTTAATTACACTTACACTTAGCATCAACTGCTTGCAAAACCTCCATGGGTGCAACTAAGAAAATTTTACCTTAGATTATAGTAGCCTGTCATTAAATTATTTCACATATATAGTGTTTTTATTTAATGTAAATACAATTTTAGCAGCTAGCCTAAATGCTATTAACTAACACAAAGTCTAGAGACCAGCAGAAATCTTGTGGCATAGATCTGCTAAAGGCTAACATCTTAAAAAAAATGCTAAAGATTAGTCCACACACAAGCAGCTAGCCAAAATATAAACAATTAGCCTGTCAGGTATGAACAGAATGTTTGGACTAATCAAATTGTGAATGATTAAGCCAAATGCTAGCAGATAATCAAAAATGCTAATGATCTACTCAAATGTTTGACAAGCATAAATTTCAATGACTAACACAAAAGCTAACATCTAGCTTAAATGTAAACAAATAACAGTTATAAGTGGATAAAATCTTTGCAGCTAGCCTAAAGGCTAATGAGTTACTAAATTTCCATTTACAGGGCTCTCAAGTTTTGAAGACGGGCAAGAGTAACATTCAACCAAATACAAAGTATTTATTCAATTTGTGAGTGTGTGTGTGTGTGTGTGTGTGTGTGTGTGTGTGTGTGTGTGTGTGTGTGAGAGAGAGAGAGAGAGAGAGAGAGAGAGAGAGAGAGAGAGATTGATTGATTATGACTGGTGTTTTTTATTGTAGGTGTTTGTTGCCTTTTTATACTCTTATCATTTTTGGTGTAGGCTCCCATTAGCTCCCGTCTAGAGCCAAGCTGTTTCGTGTTGCGGTTTTGTTCAAACCGACCATTGAAAAAACCCTCTTGGCATCAGCATTGGAATGTGGGAGCACTAATACCAAGGCTGCAATTTTGATACCCTCTCAAATTGGTTCAAGTTGTAGCAGAATCACACGAACAATTCCCGGATAACTGCCTTGTTCATTGGTTGTTGTGTTGTATTTTACCCTGATACAATACTGCTATTTTCTGATTGGCTATTGTGTAGGCCCTTTCTTTTTTTTGATTGGCTGGTAAGTGACAAGCTCGACTGAACTCCAGCGGAAACGCGCTTGTTCCATAGGGAGGCGCTACTGAGCCGCAGCCACAGAAATATTGGGCGCTGCGGCATATTAGCCTACAAATTGTTTTTCCACGTGAGAAATACAATGTGTGGCGGGAGCGCGTGACAAAAGAACGAATAGAGGGCCTGTCACGCTCAATGCGTGACACTTGAGAGCCCTGCATTTACTAACCCAAA
Source organism: Notoglanidium maculatum (assembly GCA_030068355.1). Lineage (NCBI taxonomy): Eukaryota > Metazoa > Chordata > Actinopteri > Siluriformes > Auchenoglanididae > Notoglanidium > Notoglanidium maculatum. The sequence goes on from JAQQZX010000036.1 coordinate 26,281,451, forward strand.
TGGAAGTAGCTAGTCTAATTGTTAATGGCTAACCAGTGCACTAAATATTGAATAAAATGAGATGATTTTAGGAGCTTTTGACTGCTTAAGCTAGCTAGTACATTGATCTGCATTACAATGCTAGCTGTGTCTGTCACTGGTTACCATGCAACAGAAAAACCTTCCCTACCCATAATGCAGTGCGAGCAGGGTGTGTTTAGACATAGTGTTAGCATACTGTGAAAGCAATTAATCAGCCAGTGGTGCCACCAAACGCTAGCTGGAGTGCAGGACAGTGCCTCAAATACAGTCTCTCTCTCGCTCTCTGTGTGTGTGCGTGTGTGTGCGTGTGTGTGTGTGTGTGTGTGTGTGTGTGTGTGTGTGTGTGTGTGTGTCTGATAAAGTGATAATGGAGACCCCGGCT
>JAQQZX010000036.1:26281953-26304615 GCA_030068355.1 Notoglanidium maculatum
AATGAGGACTTATTGTTGAGTCTCTAAAATAGTCATTGAATTAAGTGACTTTTGTAGGTAAAATTAGGTGTTTAACATCCTGTTAAAAATACACCAGAATGCAGGAAATGGCATCTAATTCATTAAAGAATTTCTGGGCCCCCCACCAGTGTGTCCCCCCCACATTCAAAATGCTTCTGATGCCCCTGTGTACCATTACAAGCGGAAATACACTGGTTGTAATGGCAAATAAATGTAACGATCATAGGATAGACTAGAATGCAACAAACAATTTCCGTGGCTAATGTTAAATTGAGGTTTACTTTATTCTGTCATTCAGATTACATTTGAAAGTGCTTTTCTTTGTTACTAAAATGTCATTGTTTACATGAGCCTAAGCACAAATAGTACCTAAAGTACAAATACAAGAGATCTATAACTCGAGTCACCAGTTTGTAGTCAAGCACAATGTGTTTGGATTTTGTTAAATGACTATATTGACAGACCATTCTTGCTTAATGTAAGGAAACACTGTTGTGCCATGTTTCATCATGTCACTCTGGACAACAATGTTTTGATTTGCAATCACTTTACACACTACTAGTTAATGAAATTACACTGCTCTAGTTTTAAACAAATTACTCTACACCCTGACCTACAATCAATCTTGCGTTCAACTAATTCAACTGGCTGCCGTGCTGGAAACAGGGCCCGACAGCATAAAGCATACAACATTATACATCATGTACAACATATTTAATTAGAGTCAGACTTCAGAGAAACCAAGCAAGAAAATTGGAGTGTAGAAACTGGGGACAAAACCAACCTGAATCGTACAGATGCCTATGAATTTCTTACCATTTCTATCATTTATCACCTTATCATTTCTAATCTACATTTGATTGCCACTTGATGATTGTTGCCGTCACCAGAATAGCAGCTATAAGTCATGAGCTTTCATGAGAAAAAGAATGCAACCTTCAAGATCCTGAAGCTTGTGGCCAGAAAAGTGTACAAAATTATTAGACGCTCGGTGGCCTGTGGGAGAAGTTTCAGAGGCTGAGACTAAATGCTAAGTGTAGCATGAGTTCTCTGTGTGAATCCGCTGCTTTCATGCGTGCGTTCATTGTCCTGAGTTATGTCTTATCTGTGTTTCACTTTCCTGTCAGATTTTTGGATTTGTTACTTTATAAGCTACTATATACACTCGGAGAGCACAGACCTCCACCAGGGACAATACCCGCACTTTTACATGTCTAAGTCATCGTATTCGTACGTATGTTTTTTCACTGTTGAACATGACTGCCATCTACTGGATTTTAAGATGTATGGCATTGTTGAGTGCAGACTTCCAAGGCCAAATGTCATGTCTTGCATTGTTGGCAAACCCAAAACAAATTTGTGGAACTGTTCCAAAATTGAATGGGCTCGTCCTTGGCCCATGCTACACCCTTCCACCAAATTTCATGGAAATTGGTTTGGTAGGTTTTGTGCAGGTTTTTGCTTACAGACAAACAAGGACAGACAAATTGCACCGAAAAAAACATAACCACTTTGGTGGAGGTTAAAATAACCATTTGCCTTTTACTTTTGTAAAATTCTAGGCTGAACTTCAAGTACCACTCATTCTGATGTGCAAACGGAGGCCAAATATACGTTTTTTTTTCGTTACATACCGAATGTCTTGGGTTGAATGGAGTGTCAGTTTAGCGTTGATTTATTAACCTCACACCTGCATGTGAGGAAACATGATCCAAGTGCAGCCTCTGCATCATCTACTGAATCCATCTCATCCCTTTATTGCCATTCAACACCAGACATTGCGTTCTTGTGTCATGCAGACATTCACGGCTCTTGAATACACATACAGAAAGACAGAAGCCATGCTCATCCTGTCTGATTTTCTCAGATTTGCTTTTTGTGTTTAACTGCTGGTTTTTCATGAGACACTGGGGCCTCTCACACACATCTGTCATTTCTTGTCTCAGCCCTTTTTAGCCTATTTTCCTGACGCTGTTCTGATGAGTAATTGCATTCACATCCGCACATCAGACATATTTGGGCAGTACAGGTTAAGTAACCCACATTTGTCATACATTTTGATTGAAGGCTATGGTTGAACCCACATTGCTTCAATCTTATGCTTCCTGCAGGGATTGCCTGAGTTGCGTTTGACCTTTTAGCTCCGATCTCAAGCTGTTCAGGTGCCATTTAACACCACCGACCTCAATCACTGTCGCTTTATCTGCTGAATAGAACTCGTGCCATCAGTAGCTACCACTTTCTCTTTCTTGTTAGTAAAAACACAGCAAGGTAGTCAGCAGTGATCTCGGCTTGCTTAATGATGTGTGTGAGACTCTTCGCACTTTCACTATAGTGTGGTACAATAACAAAGTTTGAGATTAAATTTTTTTCCATCATGTCTGTTTCTAAGTGGTCTCGCAAGTCAGATTTCTAGCATTCACTAAAGTTTGACATGACCAGCCACAGACATTTTCCTGTCACTTATCAGCAAACTTGTGAACAAAGTTTGTTGTTGTTAATTGAAAACGAACCTGGAACAGTTAAGGGCTTCATAAAAAGCTCGAAATTATCTTTCAAGATGGAATTCTGTAAACTATTTTGTGAGTAGTGGCTATAACTTGGTCCAAAAAGCTCATTGGCACAGCGTTCAAAAGTGTTTTTTTTTTTTTTTTTTTTTGTTTGTTTGTTTTTTTGTTGTTGCTGATAGCCATGTGTATAGACGGAGGGCTGAGAGTCAGTCAGATTGCAAACTTAAGATCCCAAAACTTGTGGCTAGAAAAGTGTACAAAAGACAGGCTATCGGATGGTCTGTGGCCTGTGGGGGCGAAGTGTCTGAGCCTGAGTCTAATTGCTGAGTCACAGCACTATCTGTGAATTTCCTGCATGGCTCTTCACCAGAGTTTGTGCTGTTCTTGTTCTCTGTAATGTAAGTTATTGTCTCCGTTATGTTCTTCTCATGTCTTGCTCTTGAGTGGACTTTTTTATTTAAAAAAATATATATATATATTTTTTTGTATTTGTATGTAGGCATGTAAAGATTCACCCGATTAACAGTTCGAGTCGATTCACAATATTGGGTTCATGATTTGATTTTTCCCATGATATTTTAAAAAAATTAAATGAAGAAAAGGTTATTACCAAAAAAAGGAGCAGCACAGTGACAGAGAGCTCTAATTTCTTGTTGAACTATTTGTATGGTCAATCGCACAAAAGCTCTTTCCCATTTTAGATCTGTTTTGCAGGTTTTAACAGCATTTGTTCTGTTACTTTCGACTAAGGTGGCGTCGCGTGCGTTCCCCCTATTGTATGTTATTGCACGCTCTGCTGTCTAAACAGCACAATTACAGCTAGGAAAAAACTAAGAGATCATGCAGCATGATGATAATTGTGGTTCATTTTAATAGTTTCTCGATTTTCAAATGTATGAAAATATTACTAAAAAGAAGGAAAATGTAAAAATAATCTGTAAAAATTGTAAAGTTTTACAATTTATGATCCAGCTTCCTCAATCCTGAGTTGTCTATTATTTGTAAATTGAGATGACTTAGAAATTACTTTAGGATTATAACACTGGATCTGTCACCTTGACTTACTAGAAGTTGTGATATAATAGATATTATTGGTAATGTTTGGGAGACTGTTCCTGACTGTGTGTGCTTGCGTGTGTGTGTTGTAGGGACGAGGACCTAGCTGAAGCTCTGGACTCTGTAGGTGTGGATCAGGATGCTGAGAAGGATGGCATCATTCAGGTCCAAAACCTGCCACCTCCTCAGAGAGCCAAGCTTTGGATGGTAAGCATGTGTGTATGTGTGTGTATGTGTGTGTATGTATGTGTATGTGTGTGTGTATGCATTTATGTGTGTGTCTGATAAAGTGATAATGGAGACCCCGGCTCTCACAGGAGGTGTGATGTCACAGTGTTCAGAGCTGGTAGCTGAGGGTGTCACACACACACACACACACACACACACACACACACACAGCATAGCATGGTCACAGCTCATTTTAACAGCTTAAAATCTCACTGAAAGGGATGGTTTGCTTTAATTCCATTCCCATGGTGTCTTATTCCACGAAATAAAAATCTCTGACAAGTTTTTACAAGCAAGTGAATCACCTCAATCACCCAGCTAACATTTATTAATTAAAAATATATATACAACTGCTGTTTCTGTCAGAAAACAAAAGTAAATTACACAACAAACACACATCAAGTTAGCCCATTGTGTTATGCTAACTGCTAGATATAACTGCTAACCCACATGCTAATAGATAACAGTGACATAACCACAAATGCCACTTAATATTCTGGCTACATTAAACACTAATAATACAAACACTAATGAAAATTTCATTAGATTAACTTTACATCATCATCTACATTGGTAATGCAGGTTAATAATATTTACAGGTGCTGTACTGTATAGAGGTGTGATTTTGATTACATCTCTTGTTTTCTCATTAGACAAGTGTGTGCACTCTTACACTGATTCATAAAAGCATTGTTAAAGGTGTGAGTATAAAGAACCCATGTACCATCGTTTAATCTGTAATTCAAAATGGAGTCATTGGCCAAAACTGGTGGAGAACCCTTGCTCTAATAGTTACCTTAAATGCTAATAATGACACAAACACTAATGACACAAATGCTAATGCATTTTAGTCTTACAATGCATCGCTTTTGCTACATTTTCGTCTGGTGAGCCCCTAAAACAGAGAATGCTGAAAATGTTGCTTGCTGTGTTTTTGTTAGAAATCTCTAGAGTTGTTTTAGTGTGGACGAGTGAAAATGGAGGCTTTTGGAAACGATGATGCAGACAGCCATGTTTGCTTCCTGATCGGCTCTTATCAGTCACATTGTGTCCTTCCCTGATTCGTCACACTCCTATCACTTGACCCTCCTATCTGGAGGTAAACAAACGGCATCATCCTGGACTACCAGCGGTGAACGCAGCATGGATAATGAACTACGTTACAGACCTTACCAATCTGCTTCCTGTTTATGCGACCACACAAATACATGAATGATCATGTGATATGCGTTTTTTAAGGTGTCAGTGTGGATGGAAATTATTTTTGATATGGAGCTAAAACGTTAATCTGGATGTAAATTATTTTCATTTTGAAACACCATTTTAAAACAAAAACATATTAATAATGATGTAGCTAAACACTAATGAGACAAACACTAGCAGTTAATTTAAGCATTTTTGACCAACACACAAACAAACATGCACAAACAAATGACACAAACACTAGTAATGAACTTAAATGTTATTGACCAACACAGGCACGTGCACAAACACACAGGCACAGGCACGTGCACACACACACACACACACACACACACACACACACACACACACACACACACAAATGATGCACATTAATGATGAACACTAGTGGTTAATTTAAATGTTAATGACTAATACAAACACACACACACACAAAAGCTAATGACACAAACACTAGTGGTTAATTTAAACATTTTTGATCAAAACACACACACACACACACACTAATAAAGCACACTAATGACACGATCACTTGTGGTTAATTTAAATGTTAATGACCAACGCGCGCGCACACACACACACACACACACACACACACAAGCTAATGACACAAACACTAGTGGTTAATTTAAACATTTTTGATCAAAACACACACACACATACACACACACTAAAGACACAAACATTGACAGTGAACTCTGAGTCCTGCTCAACACTGGACACAACACCAGCAGGTTGTTTGTTGAGTTGTTGGTGGGTTTATTTTTACCTTAGGTGTGATTTGTGCTTTCTCGCTCAGCTCATTGCTGTCTGTGTGTGTGTGTGTTTGTACAGTGTGATCCTCTCATCCCACTGTGTTTACCTCTGAGAAAGAAATGTTTTCACTGTGTCACAGTTCAGCACTAAACTGTCTGTCCTCCACAATCAAGGAGACAACCTTAACACTCACAGAATGATAGACAGAGAGAGAGAGAGAGAGAGAACATGAAGCACAAATATTTTTCTCTCTGACCTGTTTTTGGCTGTCTCTCTACATACCTGATGTTTCTTGCATTTGGTAACGGGACCGGTGAAGGAATGAAGATAGAAAGAAAGAAATGAAAAGGGATGAGTGGAAAAAAACTAAAAATTAAATGCAGAGAGAAAAGAAAGAAAGAAAGAGAGAGAGAGAAGGAAAGAAAAGATAAAACCTTGTGTCTGCTACACTTTATTTTTATTGTAAGTGCTGAAGTGGCTGAAGCACGTTTAAATGATATGTAATCAGTTGGAGGAGTCATAAAGTTCAGGCGTTTTGGATGAAAATCGATAAATTAAACCTGCAAAAGACATCTCCTGCTTTAATCGTGAGTGTGAAGACTACAGCGATTTCTCACCTATAATTACTTCACTGCTTTCTTTTTTAGCAAGGCCATTTCTACCCATTGACTCTCGTTCTCACAGAATCATGGAACGTCACCTCGCTTTAAAATCCTGCACCAAAAATCCATAAGTAATCTGGAGGATTGGAAAATTATTAGTCACTGCAATTATCATTCACTGCCCTTGCTGTTAGTCAGAAAATTGTGGAGCTCAAACGGACAGAAATCCATTTCACCTTTAAAGAGACGATGTTTACTTCCCCATATGCCTTGTTCACTCACGGAGAACTTTCTTAAAGAAAGTGAAATGTTGTGGAAAATGTTTGTAAGTGGTATTTGATGCTCCACGGCCTACAAGCACGATGGCCACGGACTACACCACTCAAGCACCACAGTCTCTCTCACAGATTTCAGACACCTGGACCCAGTTACATGATCACAGCATTTAAGGACTCTGGGTTTGGACAATTTTTGTGAGGTATTAGTTCAGTTCGTGTGTGTCTGACTTTGCTAAGCCGTTGTTCCAATTTTGATTTTCTGTTTTTTGCCTATTGAGTTATGCTGAAGTATTGTTTGCTGATTGTCTGACTTTGTGCCAGTTTCTTGACCACATTTTTGAATCATATTTTGAATATGTCTGTCTGTTTTGCTGATAAACTATTGAATTCTGCATTTGCATCTGCCTCCAGCCCCACACAGTCATGCATGTACACGATGATGATCTCCTCCATACTGGAGCTCAGACACACACATTCACGTTGATGTCTCTGGTTACATGGCTAGTGAGAGCCTCGTGTAGATCAGCACTGTTTCCACACTCTGAATCTTGTAAGCTCACTATGTCCATATAAATGGTGATTTTCTTTCTGTCATGAAGTGGAGGCAGAAGGATTTAAGGATTTAAGCTTCATTTAAATAAAAAAAGCAGGTGGGGTCAACCAATCATGCAATGGAGAATCAGAATCCAAACTTGAGGGCAGAAGTTGAAGTGGGTTTAACAGAGAAAATCATAGTCAGAGTTACACAAGAAAAGAAAATTTGAGGGAAGAAAGAGAAAAAATTAAAAAATGAAAATAGAAGCAAAATAACAGAGTAAGAAAGAAAGAAAAATAATGACTTCCATGAACTGTTATTTTGAATCATAGAGAGATGAAGAATGGATGAAGAGAAAAAGTTAAAAAAGAAAGAAGGAAAGAAAAAGAATGGATGCAAAGCAATACAAATGAAAGAGTGAGAGGGTAAAGAGAAGCAGAAAGTACAAATAAATAAGATAAACAAGAAAGAGAAGAAAAGAACATAATATTGCCAAACCCTTATATTATCATACAGACATTAAAAAAGGCTAAAAAGAAGAAAGAAAGAAAGAAAGAAAGAAAGAAATGTATAGGGTATAGTGAAGGAGGGTGTAAAGATAAAGGAAAGATATAAGAAAGAATGCATGAAAAAAGGTGGTGAGTGAGGTTGAGGTTGAATGGCATGGATTCAGATGACGAGTCGTGTTGACTCTTGACTCATTTTGTAGTGAGCTGTCAGTCAGATCATTACCAGATTATCCTGGTGTTGGATGCAAACGTAGTTATATTGTGTTAGCTGTTGGATATAGTGTGTTAGTGTCTGGTGAAACCCGCTTCATGAAAGTTTTATTTTCTCTACTGGGTTTCACTGTAACTGTTTACCTTTCTGCACGCTCGGATTCATATCTCTACTCTCTTCTGCCTTTTTTTAAAAGCAGAATCGCAAAGATAAGTCACGTCAGTGTTCGCCGGCAGCAGCCGCACCACATTAACTATATTTACTACCCACAATCCCTGCAGGAAATTGCCTCTGTAAAGGGAAAAGGACGTTTAGGATATCCAGGCTCTAAATTTCAATCAAGATACAGCAGCTAGCGATATATTTCTCCCAACCCACGAGCAGCTGCTTTTGTTTCTGCCTCGCATGAGCCATGACATTTTTATGCTGTGTGTTTTACAGCACGCAGGAGAGGAAAGTCTCTCACGCTCCACCGTGCAGATTTGGAGAGAATAATGACTTTTTAATGCGCAAAGCAAATGAGGCCATCTGTCATATCGAGGAGAACAATCCTGCCACAACACATTACATTAAACAACATCATGTTACATCATGAAGAGCTTTCTCCTTCAGACGTGAGAGAGAAAATAAGCGAGACTAATTAGAGCGTCTTCAAAGCGACAGATTAAGAGCAGATGAGCTCCAGGGGTTTGTGACACTTTCCTTTCTCTTTCTCTTTAACTTGCTTGGCTGTAAAGCCTGCATGCTGACGTGTACATTCGTACGGATGGACTCAACCCTCTGAATGATGCTAAAGAAGTTCCTTTCATCCTGTAGATCGACTACACTCCCATTACTCTCCATTGTTTTTATTAAGAGTGTAGCGATACAATAGTGATGTGATGGAGAGAAGAGATAGAGAGATATCTCTGCTCTGCTCTGGCCCTCATTGCTAACTATTACAGAGTGAATTCACAGCAGTGCATTATGGGTCATACAGAACTCTTTAGTAGGTAATTTTGTCCTGTCAAGATGTTTTATTTCATCATACAGAGATGAATAAAGGATGAAGAGCAGAAGGAAATAGAGAATGTGTAGAAGACAGAAGGAAAAAGCAAATATATATGGAGACAGAGAAAAAATATAGACAGATAGAAAGGAAAGAAATACTGGATAAAAAGAGAATGAAAGAATAGACAGAAGGAAATAAAGAAGAAATGATATACAGGGGAAAGAATGAAGAAAGAACAAATGAAGGAGGATGAGAAAGAAAGGGGAAAGAGAGACAGAGAGAAAGAATAAAAGAAAAAGTATGGATTTAAAGAAAGAGTGACAGGATTGAGAGAATAAAGAAAGAAAGAATGAAAACAGAAAGAGAGAATGAAATGATGAAGAAAGGGACAAAAGGTAAGTATGGAAAAAAGTAAGGATATATAGAGGAGAGAAAGAGGGGGAAAGGAAGGGAAAGAATAGATGGTAAAATAAATAAAAATCAGAGAAATGGAGAGAAAGATAAGATAAGATAAACCTTTATTAGTCCCACAAGTTTCTGTAACTGAGGATCGGACCGCCAAGGTCTCCGCCTTTGGCCACTACCCAACTCACACTGCACCCGACCTCCTTGGCCCCTCCTATAGGTGGTGAGTCCATGGGAAGGGGGACCCACGTTGCCTCTTCGGGCTATGCCCGGCCGAGCCTCATGGGTGCAGGCCCAGCCACCAGGCGCGCGCCATCGAGCCCCACCCCCAGGCCTGGCTCCAGAGGGAGGCCCCAGTGACCCGCGTCCGGGCGAGGGAAAACGCCGTCCAAATTTTTTATTCATCATAGGAGGTTTTTTGAACCTTTGAACTTTGTCTCATCCCTCACCTAAGACCAGTTTGCCTTGGGTGACCCTACCAGGGGCATAAATCCCCAGACAACAGAGCTCCTAGGATCATTGGGACACACAAACCCCTCCACCACGATAAGGTGGCGGTTCAAGGAGATCTCTCTGGATCGATTCGCAGCCGAGTGTGAAGTGGCTGGGATGGGAATCAGCACCTCCAAATCCGAGACCATGGTCCTCAGTCGGAAAAGGGTGGCGTGCCCTCTCAGGGTCGGGGGTGAGATCCTGCTACAAGTGGAAGAGTTTAAGTATTTAGTTAAGGTCTTGTTCACGAGCAAGGGAAGAAGGGAGCGTGAGATCGACAAGCGGATCAGTGTGGTGTCCGCAGTGATGCGGGCTCAGCATCAGTCATGAGCCATGGGTAGTGACCGAAAGAACGAGATCGCGAATACAAGCAGCTGAAATGAGATTCCTCCGCAGGGTGTCTGGGCTTTCCCTTAAAGATAGGGTGAGAAGCTCAGGCATCCGTGAGGGGCTCAGAGTTAGATGAGGTGGCTAGGGCATCTGATTAGGATGCCTCCTGGACGCCTCCCTGGTGAGGTATTCCAGGCACGTCTAACCGGGAGGAGGCCCTGGGGAAGACCCAGGACACGCTGCAGGGACTATGTCTCTCGGCTGGCCTGGGAACGCCTCGGGATTCCCCCGGAAGAGCTAGAAGAATTGGCTGGGGAGAGGGAAGTCTGGGTCTCTTTGCTTAAGCTGCTGCCCCCGCGACCCGACCTCGGATAAGCGGAAGAGAATGGATGGATGGATGGATAGTCCCACAAGTGGGAAATTTGCATTGCCAAGGCAGAAAGTGGACAGAAACAAAGAGCAGCAAAATCTAAAAACAGTAGAGTAAAATAAAGAATAAAGTATAATAAAAATACAAAGAAAATTGCACCCAAGTGAGATTGCACATAAGAGAACTAGCATGGTGTATCGGATATGTGTGTATGTTTGTTTGCGCGTGTGTGGTCATCAGAAAAAAGAAAAAACAAAAAACCAACAAAATAATAAAATAAATAAAGAAAAAGAAATAGAGCCCCAAGCTGATAGTGTCAATCATACCTGAAGAAAGAAAGAAAGAAAGAAAGAAAGAAAGGAAGAAAGAAAGAATATTGAGAAAAAAGAATATGTGAAGTAGGAAGTGAAAGAAAATGGAATAAATAGAAAGGAAGAAAAAGAGATAAAGATGAGAAACTACAAAAGAAAGAAGAAAAGACAGAGAGGAAAGTACACCAGGAAGGAAAAAGGAAAGAGTTTTAAAAATGTATAAAAAGTAGGATGTGTTGTTCTTTAATAAATAATAAATTACAACTGTTGTTGATTATTTAACGTTATTACACAGCTTATTTGAAAACTCGATTCTGATTACTTACGGCATTCCATGTTCTGATAGTTCTGTATAACAGAGTGTTGCTATGGACCATGTCATTAGAGGTAGCAATAAAATAATTTTTTAAATCAATATTTTGCATCAGATTATTGATTTCTTTAGTAAGTTGCCATGTAATAAGCAGGATAAAGTTCAGCAAGCCCGTCATTATATGGTCATTATCCACTTTATGTCAAGGTTGAGCTGCATTCTTTCAGGGTTTATTTCACAATAATGACTGTCACCCTTTATGTTATCTCTTAGATACAGCACCACACACAGCATTTTATTTCTTACTTACTGCACTTGTGGGATGCAACACTGAATCATGCTTTATATTCGAGCTCTGAGGGTTTGTTTTGTGCATAAAAGACTGAGCCAATGATTAGTGACCTCTGACCTTTGACCCAGAGGAAATGCCAAAGCTAAAATGATGGGATAAACAGCAGGCAGCAGTCTGTCAGTAGAGGTGTGTGAAGAACAAATCTGCTGAGATGGCCAAAAGCTCTTGGCGACATTGATTAAGTAATATTTCTTCCAGGTGCAGGGGAACACAGGGAAATATATCTGCACATTCCCGCTGCTCTCCTGGACATAAAAATAGCAGATTGTTTTCTCGCTCCTTCTCCAAAACATCCCCGATATGCTATTAGAGAGATTTGAGTTCATGTATTGTTCTTAATGAGGTCAACGTTCAAGTGATGCTCTGAATGAATTTGATTCTCTACCTTTGGATGTTAGTTGAAAAAGAAAAGAAGAAAAGAAAAGGAACAGCAGGAGCAGCTGATAAATGTGACTCAAGTAGGGATTTTTGAGATGGGTGTGAATTTATAGCAGTCGCACATGCACAGTGAGAATCTGCAGAGAATGAAGAAGTGCTAAATCTCCGGCTCTGCTGTTTCCTGCCATGATCCTGTGAAATCCAATATGTGTTATTGACCTCACAGTGTTGAAAAAAAATGATTCTCAATGGCAAAATTTTTCTTTACTTTTTTGTTTTTTATCAACTGCTTCCTTGTTTATGCTGTGTATATTGGCTGGCATGCACTGGTTCTGAGGAAAGCAAGAGAACCTTCACCAATTACACCATCTTACACCAATTACAGGAAAACAACAAGATGTTTCGGGCACCACGAGCCACCACTAGAACATACGGACCTTGTCATAAATTTTCAACATTTCTGGAACTGTTCTAGAGGGATGGAACCCTTTGATTGGTTTGATGTGTCTGAATGATGTGGAATGTACGGTAAATGATGGTTGATTGTTGTAATGCTTTTCTGTCAAATCTGTGTTGTTTAGGTCTGTACTGCTGACTGTCTTGGCCAGGACACTCTTGTAAAAGAGATTTTTAATCTCAATGAGTTTTTTTCCTGGTTAAACAAAGGTTAAATAAAAAAAAATAAATAATAAATAAATAAAATACTGGTCCTGAGGTTTATAAGCTCCTATCTATCTCCAGTTCCTTTTCTTGAGATTTACAAGCACTTGCTTCTATACAGATATGTTTCATGAGGTGTGCAAGTTTCAACTCCCACCAGATCCTGCTCCTGGGGTCTACAAACCCCTTCTTCCATTTAGATCCTTCTTCTATTATGTACAAGCCCCTGTTTCCTCCAAATCCTGCTCCTGAGCTACAAACCCATGTTTGAATACAGATGATGCTTACAAGATGTATATGACCCTGCTTCTGTCTGGAAACTGCTTCTGAACTTTACAAGTTTCTGCTTCCATCCAGCTACATTTACATTTACATTTATGACATTTGGCAGACTCCCACATCCAGAGTGACTTACATAAGTGTTCCAGCTCCTGCCCATAAGGTCTACAATATCTGGCATCCATCCAGATTAAGATTTCCAAGGTTCTGGTTCCATCTAGATGCTAATAATGAGCATCTAATAATTCTATTTATTATAATTCAGGACTGGGGCCTGTTTGTTAAAAAGTCTAGCACCCAGTTACATACAGATGGGCTTAGTCAAAGCTGAACTGAAGTCAGAACTAAAATCCAAAAAGAGCAGCAACATATAAGTCCTTTTTCTCTGAGTGAGTGAGAGCCCAGTGAAGCACAGATGAGGTGGCATCTGCAGTAGAGTGATTCTGTTTGTATGCATACTGGTGGGGAGCTCCGTGGGGTCACTGAACTTTCTTATGTGTGCCATGACCAGCCATTCAAAGCACTTCATGAATATTGGGGTGAGTTCTGCCGGACAGCAGTCATTCAAACATGACACTGTTTGGGACTGGAATGATAGTGGTGGTCTTCAGACATGTAGAAACAATTGCCTTGGAGAGTGAGGTGAAGATGTCCGTTAACAAATCTAGGAGCTAGTGTGCACAGTCCCTAAGAATGCTACCTGGGATACTGTAAAGGGCCAGCACCCTTGTGGGGGTTGACGTTCTGCAGGGCCCTCCTTACCTGCTGTGGTCATGATGAGAGGATAAAAGCATAAAAGCTGTTAAGAGCATCAGATAGAGATTGGTCTCTGGGGCAATCTGCATCTCCTCTGGTGTAGGCTTGATGCCTCTCCACATGCTCTGGGGGTCACAGGTGATGAAGTGACCCTGGATCTTGAGAGCATAGTTAGCTTTAGCCCCATTTTGCCTGCAGTGAAGTTCCTCTTTGCTGTTCTGAGTTCAGCTCCATCACCAGACCTGAATGCATAGTCACATGCTTTTAGTAGAGGTTTCTGAGTGGGGTGTGTGGTGATTGCTCTACTGGTGGTGACATCACCAACACACTTGTTGGTGTACTCCATGACCAAAGATGCATACTTGTCCAGGTTCACATTTCCAGCGTTTGTTGCTGCCTCTCTAAAGATCTGCTAGTCTGTATGTTCTAACCAGTCCTGGAGCATAGAGGCAGCATCACTGGGCCATACTGTGATGGTCTTTGTTGTTGGTTTCCTGGATTTCAGCAGAGGGTGGTAAGCAGGGACTAACATGATTGAGATAAGGCTGGAAAGGTTGAGGTGGGGGCAGGGGGTGGCTTTTTATGTCCCCCATCTGTTTGAATACACGCAATCAAGTCTGTTGGTTCCTCGTGTGGTTATGTGCTAGTTTAAATTTGGTAAAATGCCTGTTAGGTTGGCATGGTTGAAGTCACCTGCAATCATGTAGAGTGCCGCCGGATGTTTGTTTTCAAGTGCACTGATATCATGAAGCTCCCTAAAGGCGCCATTCACATTAGCACTTGGGGGAATGTAAACAGTAACGATGAACACCACTGCAAACTCCTGTAGTAAATAATGTGGTCGGCATTTATTATCATATACTCTGCTGCCTCAGGGCAATGGCTGTTGACCAAGGAGCAGTTTGTACACCAACCTTAATGTATGTGCAGGGCCTCCTCCTCAAGTTTTCCCAGACAGATGATTCTGTTGCACTTGGAAGAGTAATAGTCTGTCTAGTTAAAAAGTCGAGTCCGTCATATTGGTCTTTAGCAAGGTTTCCGTCAGGAGAAAAACACAGCAGTTCCTCATTTCCTGTGGAACACTCAGCCTCAATTGAATAAGATCCATTTTGTTGTCCCTGTGGTGGACTGGCGACCTGCCCTGTATGTACCCCGCCTCTCGCCCGAAGATGCTGGGATTGGCTCCAGCTTCCCCGCGACCCAGACGGATAAAGTGGTATAGATAATGGATGGATGGATTTTGTTGTCCAATGAGTGAACATTGGCTAAAAGAGCAAAGGAACTGCTGGTCTGTTCATGTTAGTTTTTAGCTTCTTATTGAACCAGAAATCTGAAAATATACATAACTCAAATAACCCAAAATGCGACTTAAAGAAAAGCAATCCAGAATTACTATGTAATCAGAAAACTTACTTCTAGCAGCATTTGGTCCTATTACTAGTACTTCTGTCTTATCAGAATTAGCAGAATTAGTATGCATCAATTGTCTAATGTCTTTTGCACAATCCTCAATTTTATTAAGCTGGTGTCTCACATCTGCCATTGCTAAAACTTACAACTGTGAGCCATAAGCATAAAAGTGGAAGCTAATACTATGTTCATGAATAATATTACCCAGAGGAAGCATATATAATGAAAAAAAGCAGTGGGCCTAAAACAGAACCTTGTGGAATACCAAACTTTTTTTAATAAAACCAAACCAAATCTTAATATGCATAGAAAAGTCAACATTTACATCAACTGACAATGATCAGTCAAATAAATCCTGAACCAGGAGAGGGTCTTTCCCTTAACTCCAACAACATTTTCTAATCTATCAATGAGAACAGTATGATCAATTGAGTCAAAAGCTGCACTAAGGTCAAGTAACAGAAGCAGTGAGACACAACCCTGATCAGAAGCCAGTAGTAGATCATTTATCACTTTAACTAGTGCTGTCTCTGTGCTATGGTGAGGTCTAAATCCAGACTGATACATTTACTGAATGCTATTTCTACATAGATATGAGCATAAGTGCTGTGCTACAGCCTTTTCTAAGATCTTGGAGATAAAAGGGAGGTTTGATATTGGCCTATAGTTGGACAACTGACTAGGGTTGAGGTCAGTTTTTTTTAATCAGAGGTTTGATAACTGCCAATTTAAGGATTTGGGTACATAGCCAGTGCTAAGGGAAGAATCTGATTCTTTTTTTAGAATAGATTCAATTGCTTCTCATATTATCTGTTTGAGGAAACATGTAGGTAAAGGATCTAATATACAGGTTGATGAGGAAATTAGTGAAATTTTGTCTCTTGAAGGGGGTTAAACATTCTAATGGTTGATCTGATATAATTATATTTTTGTAAATTCCTTGTTCTCCAAGATTCTGCTTCCATCTAGATCATGACCATGAGTTATAAAAGTCTCTGCTTCCATTCAGATTCTGCTCGTGAAGTCTACAATGTCTAGCTTTTTTTCAGATACTCCTCCGATAACCCTGACTCATAATGCTCTTGCTTCTCTATATAAGACAAAATTCATCCTAGTTAGTTGACTAGACTGTGATCAGACTCTGGGAGCCATACCTAGAGTTAAAATTATCCTGATTTTGGAAGATGAAACCACAAAGCAGTAAAGGTCTACCGGCTTCTGGTTCCATACAGGTCCTGCTCTGTTTGTCAATCAATGGATCCAGCTTCTTGCTGAAAAAAGTAAAAGCAGATGTGGGAATTTACCACTTTGTATTATTTTGGCAGTGGTCAGGCCATCTTCAACTCTGATGTGATGACAAAAAAGGCTCTACCTTGTCAAAGTCAAATCTATGTCAATGTCATGTTCCATTTTAAGATGTTGATTTTTTTTTAATTGAAAGGGATTTTCTGTTGGTTCAAACAAATTAATTGTGAATCCAGCCTGTGTTAGAGAGGTGAAAGGCATGGTGGGCTAGAACTAACAGACATGTTATTCGGAGATGATGTTCTTCTCTTGGCTCCCCATGAACTGGACCTCCAACTCCTTCATGTCTGAGGCCATGGTTCTCTTTTGGAAAAGGTGGGATGCCCCTTTTAAGTGAGGGAGAGAACCTGCCCCTGTTAGAGGAATTTAAATTTTGAGATCTTATTTACAAGTGATGGAAAACTGTAATTATCCTAGTGATACATGTAAGTTTACATTTCTGGACTTTTAGTAAAGCTGCTTTGTTACAACGTCCTTTGCTAAAAGTGTTGTATAAATGAAATTGAATTGAATTAACAGACCAGGTCAGCACAGGTGTTATAGATGCTACAGCAGTCTGCAATGGTGAATCAGGAGCTAAGTGGATGAAGCTGTCTGTTTGCTGGTTCATGTATATCTCTATCTTCACCTCTCAGGAAGCTACATCTGCATTTAAATAAAGTCAGGTGTACAGACAGCTAGTGATGGGGATGATACAACCTATAGCGAGCCTGAGTCAAAACCCAGACTCTGGGATTTTGGAGTAGTTGCGACTGAGTCAAGAGTCTTTGGAAAAGGTGAGATTGAGACGAGACCAAGAACAAAAAAAAATTGTTTTCATGACGATGGATTTAATTTGACTTATTACCATCACCTCTGTTAATATTCAGAAGTGAAATTTCTTTAGGGTAGACTGGGGCTTGTTGGCAATGGGGCATAATGATATAATTATCTTATTATTAATAATTAATGTATTTATTTTCTAGTTTTTTAATGTGTAGACTGGACTTCAAGAGTACAGTCAGCAAAATTTAGGTTTCTCTGCAGGGTTGGTGGTGGCTTACTCAGGACCTTGACAATCCAGGGGTGCCTCAAAGTAGAGTCAGTGCTCCTCCGAATTGAGAGGAACCAGTTGAAGTGGTTTAGCCACCTTACAAGGACCCTTCCTGCTCAGCCCCTGATAGAGCTGTATCAGGCACTGACTGGACAATGACCCAATCCCAGGAATTGCTGAAGAAGCATTATCTTACTTGGCTTAGGAACTTCTGGGTATCTGTGACTGGGGATAGAGACATCTGAAAAGAAGATGTATGAATGAATGAAAATTATTATTATTCTTTCTGCCTTCTTTTCCTTTTTTCCTCTAGTATGAGCTGACTATTTTCATCTCTACATAAAAAATCTAACTTTCCTCTCACCCATAACTATCAGTTTATCATGTTTGTCTTTGTTTAGTTATTTCCCTCCACTCTTTTGTTTCTGTTTCTATTTCTTACGGGTGTTATTTGTGACTATTCTAAATTTGCCACATCCTATCAGGAATGTTTTACACAGGCTGATCAGGAATATTTTGCACAGGCTTCACTGTAATGGGAAAGCACCTGGTTTGATGGAAGTAATCTCATCTGCTGTTGTAATGTTAAATCAAGAACATTATCTAGGATCAGAATGTATGTGCTGCCCCATTCTTTCTCCATTTCCTCTCCATATTTTCTCATCTATCCTCAGGGAGTTCATCTCAGCTCCCTAAGAAAACTCTGTATTTTCAGATATTTTCCCCCATTTTCTTTCTTTATCACTCACTCATATGCATCTCTTCACCTCTTCATGCTTCTTTCTCACATTCTTTTTGATAATAGCTGAAATTACTCTTTTTCACACTTTCAATAGCAGCTATTATCCAAACTGATGATCATTAAGTATAATTACAGTAACAGTGGAATTGCATTCTAGACTGTAGAACTAATGATATAATTATCTTATAGTGTAATCATGATCATAAATATAAACTAACTTTAATAATGGAGGCTTCAACTGAAAAATAGAAAGAAGTGAAGGTCTCTCTCTCCCTCTCTCTTGCTCTCTCATTTATTGTAATGTCATATGAACTAAGGAACTGGAAAAACACAGGGGAAAAAAACCACTACAACCTTGTTCTAACAAGCAGAAGTGGAAAATACCTATTTTACAAATACAATACAAATTTTTTTGAAAGATAGTACTTTTTTCAAGTATTATTAAAAATGGGTACAATTGTATATTTTACTAAGAGGAAAAAACCTAGTTCTTAACTTCTTATAATTTAATTTTGACCTTCAGAGTGCTCTTTAAAAGATCTCCACTTCCATCATGTCTTTTCTACTTGTCTCTTGTCCAGATGCTTTTTTATAATTTTTTTATATCAAATAAAACGGTACACAATTGTGCTAATGGACCCTTTTCACACAACACCCAGTCTTTGGTCAGTTAAAAATATATGTTTTTACTTCTGAATACTTGTGTATGTTTAAAAGTTAATACTAATACTTTAAAAGTTAATTAATACTTTCTGACTTTCACTCAGGTAAATTTTTTGGCTCCATACTTTTACTTTTAATCAAGTTTAAAAGATTTTAACACAATACTCAAAAGAGTACTCATATTTTTACTTTAGTATAGTTTCTCTGTACATTTTCCACCCCTTCACCGTACCCCTCTCAGGAAAAGTAAGAGGGTAATGATCCGGCATGTCGGGAGGCATGTGAAAGGTCCTGATTCCTGAACTTACCAATACATAAGAGTGCTACTAGAAACTCATTCACACTTATGGGCAATTTAGAGTAGCCAGTTGACCTAATCTGCATGTGTTTGGGTTGTAGGAGGAAACCAGAGCACCTGGAGGAAACCTACGCAGGCACAAGGATAACATCCAGAAACATAATGAGATTATAGTAGGGAGTATCCTCAGTACAAAGTCAAAGATTTATGGACTGCACATTCTATGTCACCTGCAAGACTAAAATTGGGTTGTTGTGTGGTGTTATTTGTACTCCCTGCCTGCGGGTGGTGCTGTTTGTTTGTGTGTTTGGAGTTGTAGGTTGCTGATTGGATGGAAGACTGAAGAGGCACCATTTTTAAACGACGCTGGCTGAGAAAGCGGGAGCTTCGTCTTTCTTCTCCTGTTGTTGGGGAGTTGGGGCAGTGATCTGTATTTTGTTTTCATTCTTTCAGGGGGGGTCAGGGTTAAGGTTAGTTGGTTCTAGTTGGTTTTGTTTATTATTTTGGCTGTGCTCACCCCGATGTTGTTTACCCTGGGCATTTGGAATAAATTAATCTCTTGGACTGCATGTTGGAGTAATGGTCATTTTTGAGAGTGAGAGAAACAAAGGGGAAGCCATTCTTTTATGCTATGCCTGGTATCCCTAGGCTGGGGCATAACAGATGACAAAGTTTACTTTGACTTTGACCTCAGATAGCTACAAAGCACATTTCCCCCAAAGCAGTTCGAAAACAAAGCTACATTTCATACAGTGTGCCTAATTACAATAAACTAACATTAGCTGCACAACGTAATCAAGAAAACAGCATCTTACATAATACAAAATATTCCACAAAGCTGTCATGCCAGTGGGCCTGTGTTCCTGACATACCATGGCTCAGGATTCAACTTTGCCAGCGTTGGTGGTGGGGATGAGAAGGGATGCACCCTGCAAGCTACAAATGAGATTCAGTTTGGAGAAACCCCGCTCAAACTCCACTCGAGATTGGTATAACAACTGCCTCTGGAACTTTTGGTGCATTTCAGTACTCCCTGTACTCCCTAAAAGCCCAAATCACTGTATGTGGGCTGTTAACTCCATTTAATTCCTGGCAGTCAGTCTCCCTTTCAAAGCAATGCATGGGTCGACAACATTTAGCCTCCTTGTAAGCAGTCTTAAAAACGCTGGATGTGGTCAGTATTTGTTTAAATTGGCTGTTAACTACACTATTTGTAATATAACATACCATAACATATTTTTGCTAGCCTTGTCAGGGATGCTGGCTGCTGCTAAATGGGCCTTTGTATGAGAATGCTCATACCTTTCTTTCTGAGCACTCTTCAGTGTTTCACAATGTCAGTAGCTGTGGAAGTTGTTCTTCATTTGCTAACTTCATTTCCATTGTTTTGTCTGTCCATGTTTTTTGACATGTTGCACAGTCAGTGGTCACATGTTGTGGCCACCAGTAGCCAAATATAATGCATTTGCATAATTTTAAACTTGATTTTAATTTTAAGCATGACTGACCATATTTCTTTTCCGTCCTTTTGTGTGGGCCCACTGCTGTCCAAGTTGGTCCCCTTCACCAACCTCCAAACATCCACCAACCATCTCCCTCTCTACTCAACCAAGCTCATAGGAATAGAACCACACTGCTGATGGCTTCATCCTGTGACCTGCTCACTCTCCTGGACTCTTGCCTTTTTCAGTATTTTGCTCTATGTACTCATTGCTGTTGGGTTCTTAAAAAGTGATAATGATAACTGCTTTCTTTTCTCCATAGACACTCTACAATATGATGACAACATAAAGAAATGATTACGTTATGTGAAAGAGGCGATTGATTGGCTAGTAGGGATAGTTAAGCACTGGTAACATAAGATTAGAATTTTTATTGCAGTTTTGTGTTCTATTTTATTTTGGGTGAATTTAAAACTAAAACATGTTTGTTTTGATGCTGCATGATCCTTTAAATATCCAGCTGCAGAGGTGGTGGATCTACATACATGTATTCCAGAACACAAGAGCTCCTCTGTTATTTTTTCTTTGGTTCTTGTAAGATATCCATGTTTTCCTGTGCCTCATTATTAATTAATCCCACTGTGTATGTTGCAGTGTTTGAGTAAAGCTCATAATTTGGAATTTCAGACTAGGATTAAACCAAGTAAACATCCCTTCAACTTGGAATTCCAACACAGAAAGTTGGGAAATGCTTCTCAAGGCTGAGTTCAGCATATGATGGAATGTCAACCTGTAGTTTCATTTAAATGTAAATGAGCTTATAGTAGTATTAACGTAATCAACATAGACACGTTAGTTGGTTAAATCTATAACACCTGTGACCTTACCATCACTGTTTTGAGAAAGAAAATATTGTACATCATAAACTCTTGTTTATTAGACTCTTCATGGAGGCGTCTGTGTTGTTTCCTACTGACTTCAGACTTCTCACTTCCAAGTTAAGTTAAATATAGCATGAATTTCTCATTTATGTCCTTGCCTTAATCATTGCGAGTTTGTGCTTTTTGCCAATCTAGTTACCTGAATGATGAATTCATTACCTAATGAATTTTCAAGAACACTGACTCCAGAAAGGTATAAAAGTGTCAAATTATTCTGCCCATCTGTAGGAGTTGCCACGTGTCCTGTATTATCATCATTATTGCTCTCAGCCAATCAGAACACACTGATCTCAAAGCATTTCTGAGAACAATTTGCATTCATTCCTCACAGTTACTGCTGTGGAACTTGTTCTTTAGATGGCAGCTCTGTACTTCCCAATGTGACATTTCAGTGTGAATATTTGCTTGTGTGTTTCTCGCCAGCTTTTACTCAAACTGTAAATGAGCTGTTGGTGCTCGCTGTCTGACCTGACCGCCCACACACTCACCTTTTAAACACACACAATTGTAAATGTAGCTGCAGTTTGCAGTAAAATGAGATGACATGAATGCTGATTAAAAAAAAAAGTTACAGTAAGGTATTGTTTCACCATCTGTGGCTTTCAATCATGTCTAAAAATATGTTTCTTGTTTTGTTTAATTCCATGCAATGTGAAAGCAAACCAAACCAAAATAGCAATAATGAGTGTGAAAGCACACTGAAGGTTATTTATTTATTATTATTAATAATAATTACTTGGCTGCTTCCACACACATTATTCAGAGTGAAACTGATACTTGTGGTTTGTTTGCTATTTGGTTTGTTTTGGTTTCAGGGCTGAAAATTTCCTTGTAAAACATTTAAGTCAAGACAGAAACAGACAGACAAACAACAATTGCATTATTTTTCAGATTTTTAGATAAATTACATCTATTTAAGTCTTCTCTTCAACTGCAGTCATCAAAATTTCAAAACCCAACAGAAAGCTCTTTATTTGTTTTTGTCCTCTCGTTTTTTAACCATTGCATTATTTTTAACCATTTGATGAAGGCTTTAAGCTCCGCCCATTTCATCTTATATAGTCATGAAAAGCTCTTTTCAAAACATTGTAGTCTTTATAAAACATTATTACATTATAGTCAAGTTATTTTTCATTGTGATAAACACATCAATTCCTTTTATAAAACATAGAAAACATATAATTATATTTTATATTTATTTTGTAAGGGTGGTGCAGTGGTTAGCACTGTCGCCTCACAGCAAGAAGGTCCTGGGTTCGATCCCCGGGTCACCCAGGGTGCC